>JAFBJS010002760.1:55301-122918 GCA_016785265.1 Paraplagusia blochii | reverse complement strand
TCTCCTAAAGAGAATCTCAGCATCTTTAACTCCTTCACCTCCAGCTCTGTCTCCTGTCTTCTACCTATTCCTAGTGTCTCTAATCCATCCATCATTGCTGGTCTCACCACTGTCCTGTAAACCTTTACCTTCACCTTAGCTGACTCTCTTCTTCATTACATCATATTATATTAGATAAATAGAACTTGGGAGCATCCTTTTGGGAATTATGGAACAAGAGGTACTGTAGAGATGCTGCGGATTGAACCCAGGACCTATTACATGTAAAGCTACTGATCTTAACACGTTTGGCAGCTGCTTTTATCCACGGCAGTTCCAGCTACAGGAGTCAGACGTGTCTTGTATAATCTAACAATGTGATCACAGGAATCTTAAGCTGGTAACTGACAGCACCTGTGATTCACTCCAAAATGACTTACTTCTTGGGCAACAGGACGTTTCTTGAAGACGTTTCACCTCTCATCCACAAGGCTTCTTTTGTTCCCACTTCTCTTGGATTAGAGGTGAAATGTCTACATGAAACCTACTCTGTCCAGTCAGGAGAAACAGCAGTAACAGTAACAATGTAAGACATTTACATACCCGCAAACATTTTCACTGAATGAAATATTTTGTACTTTTGCTTAATCATTTTACACTAAAATAACTATCTTAGAACTAAGTATGGTTAGTTAGTTAGGTTAAAGAATTAAACAACTAAACAATCAAATAATGGCTTTCACTTTGGCCCAGAGTCAATGTCTTTGGTGTGAAACTTCTGGGTACACCTCTTGGACAAGATAGGGTGGTTGACTTCCAGTGGGCTCACCACCCGCAGGTAGGTACGGTTTGGTGCAATGTGATTTGGGTGGCAGATGTGGAGACTGCTGCCCCACGACCTGGTAACAGATAAGGGTATGGAAATGGATCAGCGGATGGAAAAAAAGTCTGTGTCTATGTTTAAGTCTATATAATGAGATCAACTTAAATTTATAAGGTTTGTAATTTTCCTGATTTTTTTTCCTATTCATCCATCTATTTATCTTCATCCTCTTATCCGTTGGGCAGTCTCCACAACTGCCACCCAAATCACACTGCACCATACTGTGTGTCAAGCCCACTGGAAGTCTACTTATTCATTTACAGTACTTTGAAAACATTAAGGCTTCTGTCTTTGCTGCCATCTGCTGGAAGGATCCTCTTAGCACACAGATGCGATGACACAGCGACAGCAGTGACATCACTTCACACATAAACCAATACATTTCATGTTTTTCAAAATAAAAGGAAGGGAACAGGAACGTAAGAAAACTTCTTGTCATTGCGATCCACGCCACTGCAAGGAAATTTGACCATTTGGATCACCAAAGTGATCAGTGGGCTGCTTTGAGACCCTGGGGAGGCAGTGTGTGGGGATGGAGCCATGCTTAGTGGACCTCAGTGGTAACCTGGCAGTTGGTGGATTCGAACCTGGAACCTTGAACTTAAGTTTGGTTTCTTAACCACTAGGACCAATCATGAACAATACAAGAACATGGAGATGCTGTATATATGATCAGAAAACCATATATTTAGGAGAAGGATTGCATACATACATACATACATACATACATACATACATACATACATGTCTGTATTGACAATCCTAGAAATAATAGAGAAAGTTTAAGCAAAAAGACACGTAAAATAAATAAAAATCACATGTGTAAAAAAGGGGTCAAAATGACAAAATTGGTGAAAGGAGAAAATTCTCATGCACTGCTGCCTGTTATTGCAAACACCTGTGAATGTAATGCAATGAAGCACCAGTCTTATCTAATGAAGTGTCCAGTGGGTGGGATATTAATGTTAGATTATGAGACCAGCAGAGGCTGCCTGTGGTTAAATAGCCATCACACTAAAACTTTGGCACAATCCGCTGTATTTAAAACTGCGTTTACCTTCTGTTATGTCAGGTTCAGTGATTTACATCAAGGAGATGAAGGTGGTGCAAGATGTCAGATAACCAGCTATGTTCTCCACCCCTGAGTAGGACACTGGATGTAGTCCATTCAAACAGTTTTCCCCTGCTAAGTTCTGTCCACAGCCAGGGTCCTCGTCCTCTTTCTCCGTTTCACATCCACTCGCAGTAGTTTCTTCTGACATCTGACGTACCACCAGGTTGTTGTTATAAGTGCGATGGTCTGGCAGGATGGAGGTGCCGCACATGGTTGTAGTGGAAACCTGTGGATCAGACACCAGGACGTCCTCCCTCATCTCGTCCCATATGTTACCTGGGAAGGAGGCAGGATTTTTAGGCCTGATATGGAGTGAAATGATCAATTTAAAAAGCAAAGACAGGTATGATAGTTTCTTCTTCTTTCAGATTGTCCCTTTTTCAGGGGTCTCAACAGTGAATCAACATTTCCCATCTCCTCCTGTCCTCTATATCTTCTACTCTGACTCTCCATGTCCTCCCTCACTGCATCAATCCCCTCTTTGTCTTCACTTGGTAGCTCCATCTATAGGTTCATTCTTCTACCTCCTCTGAACATGTCCAAACCATCTCAATCTGTCTTCTCTAGTTTTTTCTCCAAACCTTCCTGTCTGTGTTGTCCCTCTAATCACCTCATTCCTGAACCCGTCCATCCTTGTCACACTGAGGGAAAATTAAACTCTTTATTTACAAATATTGTTAGTTTATATTTCTATACATCTTCTCACATCGAACAGCTGTAACTTGACATTTTGTCAGAATAATCAAAGTAGGTGTGGACTCCCAGGCCACATGGGTTACAAATATTTTACACTGTGGACTAAGATAAATTACTTGAAGAAGTCATAAATAAAGGGTAAAATGCTACAACACAAGTCTGTTCATTGCATTGCATGGCTAAGGCTGAAGGTTAACAATAATTTGAATAAATAGCATCATTTGGGCAAGTTTGGCAGCCTGGATGAAAAAGCCCAACAGGCCACATCTGGACCCTGGGCCCTGGTTTGACCAGTTCTGAATCAGGGGTTTAATTTAAGAATACATTAAACTGGGAGTAGAGGGCAATGGTCTTTAGCAGCTGAGATATTGGATTGGTAGGGAATAAGATTGTCAGATGGTCATTCATTAACTAAGGCATAAAAATATTTATTATTTATCCGTTCTCCTTTTCTGTGTAACCTGTTATCACTGCCCTTTGGATAATCATTTTCAACGCAAAAATCTCTAATCTCTAATAATCTTCACCGCTGTCATACCTTGCAGCTGCAGGTCAGTCAGACTAGGATTAAATGCATCAAGGTCATACGTCACGTCCCCCTCCAGCAGCAGGTCCTGCATGTTCCTGACACCGCACTCAGTCTGCAGAACAGAATCATAACCCGGGGCCATCTTCCCAGCTGTGGGGGAGTTGAGGTGTCCTGCAGCTGACGGTACACCAGCTGTGGGGGCCAGCCCACAGGGAGGGCGCAGTGCAAATGTGTTGTTAGGGTGGGCCGTGGCGGGGGGGCCGTGGCAGGGCGGCTGAGGCAGCGGCTGCAGATAACCTGGACACGGTAGGGGCTGGTGATGTGGTCGGAGCGGGGAGGGGCCGCAGGGCGAGGGTGTGGTGCTGTGACACAGGGTCATTCTGGAGATGAGGGATGGGGTGGTGTACGGAGGCAAAGACCTGACCTTGTCATGTCTGGGTCCTATAAGATGATCTAGGTCTTCTGTAGGAAAAAAAAGTAATGGACCATTGAGACAAATCATGCAGAAGACATCGCTTTAGCTTAGAATATTTGAAATGTCAGCTTTTGGAGTTAGTCAAACTGCTGATGTATATAGTGAAGTATTTTGAAAAAAAAAAATCCAACTATTCAAATTCCAAATCCTTTGATGATTTTGACTTCACTTTTCAGTCAGACGCAAATAAATGTCATTTCTCACTTTTGGCATCAAACGGTAAAAAAAGATCCATCAGTAGATGAACTTCACATAAATAATTCTAGAGAATCCATAGAAGAATTCTGATGGAGGTTTTCAAAATACAGCTCTTGAGCCTTGTGTGACCCTTAAGTTTCTTAGCCTTATCTTCCTGTAAGATTGTATTTCATTTTTGTGAGATGAATCAGAAGTATTAGGAAAAATCTTTTTTTGTATTTAATGTATAAGTCGCACTTAAGTACAAGTGGCATCCGATTATGATAATCTGTATTTACCATTACCCAACAGAAGAGGAATTCCTCCAGCCTCCATTAGTAAATGTCAAGACATGGTCCTCCAAAGGTCCTTACCTGGTCTGGCCATGCTCCTGCGAATGGTGATGGGATCCTTGCGTCGCCACTTGTGCAGCTCCTCCTGCATCTTCCCCACCTTGGCTGGGTTCAGGGCCCACAGACAGCCCTTACGAGAAGAGTTTCCATTTTTATTCTCCACTTTCTCAAAGCATTTGTTCAGTGAGAGGTTGTGACGCACTGAGTTCTTCCAACCATCAGGAGCAGTCTGGAGGCAGAAAAGAAAAATGAAATTAATTTGGGACTTTACAGCAGGGGGCGCTGGTCTAAAGGTTACTCATGTCATTGACTTTTTGACTGGATTGGATTTATTAACAAAAATTCTGATATTACAAACAAATCATCAACCTGGACAGTGGTTCTCAACCTGTGGTACAAGGACCCCTGGTATGAAGCTGGACGTACATTGTCTCATCATTTCCAATTGTCTCCTACTGTATGAGTTAATCAGGGAGGTGATCAGTTTACAGCTAACGACTTGTGTGCTCACATAGTACAATCCAATGGTTGGGTGTAATTGGACTGCTCACGCCATACGACCATACACGACACGTCTGACTCCCGTTGCCAGAACTGTTGCGGAGAAAAGCATCTTCCAAATGTCTTTTAATGTAATGTCAATGAATACAAGGAGGACGAGGAGAAAGAGGAAGCCGGGAGTGTGAGATACAAGGATGATCATAGTTTCGCTCTGAGATACAATGAGAATAATGCTTAGCAACCGAAATATTTCCCTGACAATTGTGCCATTCTGCGCACAGACACGAAAGGTAAAAGATGATAACTATGGCATGATTGGCCCAGGAAACGGCCATAGCCCCAGGTATACTGCACAATGCAGGTCACATGACTCAGCCCAAAATCGAGCCCATTGGCCAAATAGTCACCCAACTAAAAATCGTGGCAAAAACTGCTTCATTTTTTTACTTTTTAGGAAAAAATAGTAGTAACATTTCTCTAGCACTAGTTATACTGAAACTTGAGAGAGCAAGTACTTTTGGTGAATTTGGTATACACTATAAATAGTTTAATAAACATTGTCCCATGCCAACAAATATGTGATTTTTTGCTCCCTCTGCAGGTTAGTCATCTATGTTTACCAAAAAAAAAAAGTCAAAAAATATTCTAATATGTTGAAAAGTTGACTGCAACTTTCTGAGAGAGTCTCTGAAGAGTCAGGAAATGAAAATGATGAAATGGATCTCAGCTAATTCTGCCCCAAAGATTCCAGGACACCAATCCCCTCCTGCAGGCCATGGTAAAATATGTATTTTTTTCACAATCTCCAACTATTTACATTTGCATGCCATAGCAAGTGTCGGCTGAACTGAACTGAACTTAATTAAACTCAAAAAAAAAAAAAAAAAATTTGACGAGACTCAGTTCTTTGAATGGATTTGAAAATGCACACCTTTTGCAAAATACACCAACTTTCCTTCAAATATCACTTCATCATGTTTCATATGTTTTCATGGCCCTGCAGCCTGTTCACTCTTATAGGCAGCTGTTTGGAGTGCAGCCATCTATACGGTGCCGGCTTGAATATAAATGCTGGTTGAGTCTTTGAGCTCCTTCCAGAAGTGAGTCTGAACCTCTTTGATTTGTGGATATGATTAATTCTTTGCAACATCTACAACATTTGTGACAACCTGGGGTTCAAACCCAGGGTGGACCCTGCAGCTGTGTGCTCGTCTTATCAATATTTAATCAAAGTCCTGACACATTTCACTCCCTCGTCTGAAATGATAACATCTCTTTTTACAATGATCTTTGGTTTGAAATATTCATTTCTCAGACACATGGTGTTTCATTTGTACTCCCTTTTTAATCCTTGTTGATCAAAAAATATGAAAAAAAACGTTGAATTTATCCACTGGTTGAAACTGTGATACTTTTATTTTAAAGGTTTAATCTGTTTTCTGTTTCTCCCTGCAACACTCTGTCCACCACTAGGGGAAGCGCCCCCTACTTTGATAACCAACCAGATATATATATACTTTTTCTGAGCATCATTAGAACTTGATGGAGGGACTTCATTTCTTTGACATTTATTTTGTAGTACCTTGAAGTAAGGGAAGTGTTCAGTCATGAAGCTGTAGATCTCACTCACAGGCAAACTCCCAGTTTTGCTGCTTTGCAAAGCCATGAAGATCAAGATGCTGCAGCAAAGAGACACAGGTGTTTACACAAGGAGCTTCGCTGTTTACAGGATTGGTTTCAAAAAAACAACTGAAGGATCAGAAATTCCAAAGATGTAAAGACAGGGAGATGTTAGAGAGAGACTGCCGTTCACCTGTAGGAGTAAATGGGTTTAGGAAAGCTGGGCTCAGTGTTGGTCTCTGGATGTGATTGGGTGGAGATGGTCTGGAGAGAGTACTTTGTACCGATGGTCTGGTCGTTGCTAGAGAACTGTCTGGAAGAGACCTGAGGAGAAGAACCCAAACACAGATCAACCTGAGAGGTGATAAGACACCGTCATGTTCTTCACACCACTCATTATCTCTGATGATGTTTTTTATTGTCTTGTTCTGTGTCAAAGTCTATGTTGAGGTTAAACCGCAGATAAAGCCTTCAGTTAATGTTGCGTTTTGTCAGACCTTATAAATCCAACAACTGGTTTTGGTATTCAATAATTGAGTATTAAAGGAAACAAACCACCACACATTTTTAAAACAATCTAGAACAGACTAAAAAACAAACAGAAATACAGAAGGACATAAATGAAAACAATAATAATGATGATAATCTGGATTTGTCATTCTTTCATTCATCTTCAGTCTCTCATAGGTTACCGGGTCTCAGGTGCAGCAGTCTCCACCACCGCCACACAAATCACACTGCTCCATACTGAGTGCCTTCCTACGGGTTGTGAGCCCACAGGAAGTTAAGTGGATTATTATATTATGATAATTACTTTTACAAAATTTGTTGTAAAATTTGTTTTACTACTACTGATAATATAACTCCGTCATATTAATTATTAAACTGTATTTTTAGAAGCAGTGTTGGCCTTGGGTTTGCAAGGGTTCAGGTTCTAATCCCCCAGCTGCCAGGCCTGTGGTCATAGCAGCATCCTGACCCACATAACTTCCAGTGGTCTCCCCACCCACAGGAAGGCTGACAGTATGGAGCAGAGTGATTTGGGTGGCAGTGGTGGAGTCTGCTGCTGCTGAAACCAGGTAAAGGATTAGAAGATTAAGATAAATGAATGAAT
The DNA here is from genome assembly GCA_016785265.1 of Paraplagusia blochii. NCBI lineage: Eukaryota > Metazoa > Chordata > Actinopteri > Pleuronectiformes > Cynoglossidae > Paraplagusia > Paraplagusia blochii. Next base: position 115,477 of record JAFBJS010002760.1, on the reverse strand, counting down.
CACTGTATTTATGTTTTGAATAATACAACATTCTTCTTCTTTTTTCGATTGCATTAACTCACCTGCTGCAGGGAGCTTAAAGAGTTGTATGATGTGCAATTCTGAGACAGGAAGCAGTTTGGCTCCACAGCCACAGCTGGTGTTGCCAGACATGAACTCTGCAGGTTTGGATTAGACTCCATTAGCAAGTAGGTAGGTATGTGAAGGCTATTGTCATAATTACAGTAGTAAAGTACCAAAAGTACCAAACCTGAACATTGCTGGTGTACTGGTCCCAGCATATTCTCGTTGTCGTTGGAGGTGGAGCTTCACTCCTGGACCTCAGTGAATTTACATCTGGGTTGAAGGTGTCCTGTAGACATCGGTAGGAAGGAGAACACTGTTGAAGGCAACATTCAGCTCCATCACTGAACTGTCGGCGGTAGTGGATGAAACGGTCTGGGTCGACGAGGCCTTGACCAGGTGCCGACCCTGGCCCTGAAAGGATCGTCTCACAGGAGCTCGGTCTCCTGGTCAAAGCTGCAGCCCGTGGACTGAAGGTGTCCTGCTCAGAAAAAAAAGGAAATATACATGATTCTTTCTCTAAAGCTTGTGGTTGTTTAATTCCTCACTGTGCAATTATAAACACAGATTTAAAAGCCTGAGGTAGAATATTGCTCAATATACATAGGTCATATTTCAATCTCCTAAACATGTTTGAATCTAAACACCTCTAGGCACAAAAATGACTTCAACAAGTCCATGTTTTAACCTACAGTCTGTGAGTGACAGACCAGGGCACCGTTTGCACACACGTGTGTTTTTAGGGAAGTTTACAGAAAACGCCGGAGGCAGCTCAGTACCGGTGATTCTGCCATCTGCTGGCAGGAGGTCCCACAGGGCTCACAGGTGCTGAGGTTGGCCTGAAGGGCACGCGTGTGGGAGCTGCTGCATGAAGACGAGTCTGACATTCTTCAGTGGAATGTGCTCCTGTGATTGGACGAAAAAGAGAAAACTTGGGAAGAAAAAATTGGGGTTTTTTTTTGTTCCTTTTTTGCTTAACTTTGCTTAACTTGAAAGTGTAAAATATAGGTAATTATACTTATATTTTTTATCATTTTGAGTGGAAAGTCTTTATAAAACAGCCTTTGTTGATTATATTATTATTATTATGATTGCCATCGTAATTACAATTATAATCAGGTAATGATTGTATTAATTAAAACAATTATAATAACTTCATACCCATATCCCTGCCAATCCATTTAATGAAACAATTACCTCAAACAATGAAACTGATAATGTTTAATTTGCAGCTACTGTTTAGTTCAGCGTGGCTTAAAAATGGTCAAACAGCAGCTTTTTCTTCCCTTTTTTCTATTGTGATAGATGAGGCTGTTTCATTAGAACAGGAAGTATCAGAAACCAGCGAGATAATATCTGGAGTCTGACTCTGAACTTCTCCGTCTTCACCTGTGACCGTGTGAATCCAAGCATTGGAACAGGAATTAATTTAAACAGGCGACTCCAAGCCTTGACACGGACAGTACACGGTCACTGGGGCAGATCTATCACGAAGCAGAAAGGGTTAGGGAGGGTTATCTGATCCCAGCGGAGGTGAGAGACACGTGGCGTAAGTTCCAGTGACGGTAACCTCAGCCCTGACATGGAGCACGCTCATTACAACTGCCAACAAAACCTGGCCTTTGCGGGGTCACTGAGAGCCTGATTACGCTGAGGCAGAAGAAGAGAAAGAGATAGAGGATCAAAGAAGGTTTAAGTGGCCAGGTGAAAGTGGAGAGAGCGCCTTTCAACACTCTGGTAACAAACCCTCTCATCTGCGTAACATGACATCCTGACAGCAGGCACTCACAAAAGTGGAAACTGTCAATGCCAGCTTTACTGTATGTTTTCTTAAGCCACAGGACGCAACTGAGGCACAGGGAGAGCTGCTGGGGTATCATTACCAAAGAAGATGCAACATGGGAGAGTCGTGAATGAAAGTGGCAAGTTTAGCACCTGATTGGCCTCATGGGTGTAGTTTCTTGGAGTAGTAACGTCAGCAGGTCGCAGTGGTTTTGCAAAAAGGCAAAGTATGGTGCAGTGGGATTTGTGTGTCAGTCGTGGAGACTGCTGGTAACGGATAAGAGGATGAAGATGGATGAATAAATAATGTTAGCAAGTAAGACATTAGTACTGATTTGTCTCTTTTCAGTCTAGTACAGGCACTGGCAAACTGGACACTATTGGTCCTAAAATTGGACACAGGGGCCTAGTCATTTGTTCGTACTACGTTAAATGGCATGTAAAATTCATGTCTAAAACTTAAAAACCCCACATTTCTAATACCCGTAATGAAATCATCTACTGGGGAAACACATTATTGCAGTGAAAAGGCAGAAAAATAATAATAATATAATATATAAGATAATATTAAAAAATAAATTTAAGGTTGGCAGGCCGCATGTGCCACATCTGGCCCTCGGGCCTTAGTTTGCTCTGGGGCCCGTGGTTGCAAGTGGTTTCTTTTGGGAATATTTCAACAATATCATTTGTTTAGTAATGTAATTTATGTATGTTCAAAGTTTAACACAGTTTTAGTCAGTGTTTATCAAACTTTTTTTCAGGGAAACCATATTTTGAAGTTATAAACTCAACTAAATAACAAAATATTTGTCAATCATTGACCATTATTGAACATTAATGAGCCTATTTTATTGTTGCCTGAGTGATTTCTCAACAATTATTATTACACAAGTTTAAACAAAACAAAAACCAGTCATTGAACAAGAAAAAATTACCATGAACTCCTGGCAAACATGATGCTAGAGGACCCAAAAAAATCTCTATCAATCCACCTAAGGGTTGTGACCCAGTCTTTCGGAAACAATGGTTCAAGAGACACAAACTGTGTTTTTAATTGAAATGCAACATCTCTGCTCACTTCCTGTTTCCCTTAAAGGCAGTGACAGTTTGGAACATATTTCCCATTAGGATAATCTCTGTGGGAGAATGAAAAATAAATCGGATCTTCAGCGAGGTGTTCAGTACTCACTGTGGTTTGGGTTAATCTCACACCTACACACTGTGTGTCAATATGAACAGTGCCACCTACAGTACATGACACTGGCTTTAATTCACCCTCTATATCAATAGAAACCTAACCTAAGTAATCCTTATCAGCAAGCGCTGGAAGTGGGAGAGGTATTAGTTCTTAAATGTTCTTTGTAACATCTGGAATATTTTTTTACAAAAACTCCAATACAGATGAAGACAGTTAAAAACTTAAAAATATTTTTTAAAAAGTAACGTTTAGTTTTTTGCTTAACTGGAAATGTAAAGTGAATGTAAAGTGATTTTTTTTCCTTTTTGTATCAAAAGTGTCTATAAATAGCTTTTGTTATTTATATAATTGTTATTATCATTGCCATAAAACCATAATAAGGTAATGATTGTAATAATTAAAACAATTATAATTACTTTATACCCATATCTATGCCAATCTGATAAAAACAATTTAATTTAGCCATGCAGCCCATCAGAATTGGCTTTTTGTTTAAAGTTGAAATGAAAAATAAATCTTCACTGTGTTTTTCACACCTAATGATATAAATTTAATTTTGTTAAACAACAAAAAATAACTTTAAAATAAATAAAATTTAAAAAAAGATAAACTATATAATCGTATTTAAAGTGCAATCTTCATTACTTGTTGTGTTTTGTCCCCACTTAAAATAAATGCTTTAAAACCAAAGTGAAAAATAAGAAATTTGGTGGAATCTGAGTGCAAGGTAGAAACTGCTGCTAAATGTGTGGTTTATAGCACTGACAGGAAATGTCCAACGAAGGAAATATCTGATTCACCAAGACTAGAGACAAGAGTTTTAAATCTATTTATCAACCATGTTGTCGAGTCTCCCCTAGTCTTAACTTTTTCTTATTTCTTTCTATAAAAACAGTGTATCCCCTGCACCTCCCCACTCAAAAATACCATAACAGTTACAGGTGATTGTTATCACATGTAAGGTGCAACTTGCCAAACATTCCTAGTGTTTCTTTATCACTGCCATAGGCCACTTGGCAGCTTTTCTGACAACTTTTTCCCCATTACTTTTAATCAGCGCTGAATGAACACGTTGTTCACTGTAATGTTATCGCAACAGTCTTATGTCACATTTTGTTTTACTTGTTTGGCTCGGTGCTTATTAATGTGGTTTGCAGAAAAGCTTTAAAAATAATCTCGTACATTGAATCCCTTTAGATCCGTGTAGAGTTTGAATGAAACAGGAAGTGTTTTGATTCATCCCCTTATTGTATCAAACTCGTTTTTATCAGGCATAAATCAATAAACTCTTCAGTTCCATTCTCTCAGCTCTTCTTTTTTTTCTTTCTTACGCTTTTCACATAACTTGTTTAGTGAAAAATATAAATCACAACACCATGTCAAGCCTTTACAACACATTTAACAAAGAAATGAAAAAAATCACCCTTGGACATACATTTGGAATTTTTTCTTCTGTTCCTCCTCCAGTGTAAATTGAAGTATAAGGTTTTCACTCTGAATACGATTCTTTGCAGCAGCTGCCAACCTATTTGCCTATGGCATTGGACAGTGGGGTTTAACGTTACCAGAGAAAATCAAGTGTTATTTGACGTTATATAATGTGTTGCGAAGCTCAGGATTCTGTAAACTACAATCAATAACCACTGAAAGCACGTTTTAGAAGAAAAGCACGATAATTAGAAGAAAAATTAAGGGAAATAGCAAACAAATAGGGTAAAATAAGGGTCATGGTAATGAATAAGGTACGGTAGAGTAAGGACACATGGACAGCACTCATTTTTTGCATGAACTCTGCCAACAATAATGTGCATTCCAGTGGTCAAGGAGCAGATCGTTGAAATTAGATGTGATTATTAGATTGTGATGAGATGATTAGATCAGGCCACTGCATGTCAGACAGATTTCAAAATAAAGACATGTTGCGGTAATAGGGCAGTTTGGGGTGAGGCTCATCGATACTATATGTGAGAAAATTCCTGAAGTAAAAAGCTGTGTGATAATTCTAAAGAAGTGAGGAGGTGGTAAAGATGAGAGTATAAGGATTGGAGGATAAGGGTTACAGAGAGACCTTAATATGAGATAAGAATTAAGTAATCTATGAACCTGTGATAAAGAAGGTCATTGGTGGACTAGGGTAAAGGAGAGGAGTGGAACAGGATGAGGTTAATTAATGGCAGTAATGCCTTGTTTCTATCCTAATAAATATGATATACCATATATAATTCATTCATTCCCAATCAAATCACATTGCACCCACAAGAAGTTGCGTGTTTCGGGACGGTGCTATGATCAGATCACCTCAGTGGCAACTGGTGGAATTGAACCTGAAGCCTTGCGGACACAAGTCTGCTTCCTTAAACACTAAGCCACCACTGCCGTCCATATAATATTATTTAATTTAAAAAAAAACAAACAAAAAAAAACAATGATAATATGAATCAGAATCAGCCTGGTTTCACATCCACATATTACAAACCAAGACAACTCTCTCCAGCTTTAACCACACAGATAGACCTGTGGTAACTAATTTGACTTGAGTGGCAGCGCTGAGATCTAGTCAGTGTCACCTGTCAGCTCAGGATCAGACCACAGACTTTAATGACGCACATTTTCTTTTATGTCTGTGATTAGGATAAAAAAAAAAACCCTAGAACAAGTGCAGGTTTTCACTGGAAGTGTGATTATCAGGATTACACCCTGACACAGCACGAGCAGGCTGCCTCACACACCTTCACTGAGGTTAACCAGCACTGTCAACAGCTGACGATGTGCTGTCAACTTGTTGACACATAAACATGTCATTAAAGAAATACTCAGGGTTGTTTTTTTTTCATATAGTTTCCAGTTAAGCGGACTCACCTGAGCAGGTATTTTAGGAATTGTAGATTATTCTTTCACGGACCTGGACCTTCTGTGCACGTCCAGCACCGGTTCCACACAGGGAGGTGTGCGGCTCACTACTCCTTCACTGTCACAGTGAGAAACAAGGATTAGATTGACTGTCTAAATATGTACGGAACTGGTTGATGGGCTGGTTTCACAATTTGGCAGCCCGGAATATCATCCTAATTCAATGTGTGTGTGGGTGTGTGTGTGTGCGTGTGTGTGTGTGTGTGTGTATATGGCACTCGTCCAGGCTAGCCCAGCAATAAGATATACAGAAAGAAAAACCTGTTCCTACAGGTTGCAAAAGATCTGCCGGTGCAGTCAGTGGCAGCTGGCAGCGCTCCTTTCCTCCTTCCATCACTCTTTCTTTGCCTGACTGAATGGTTACTTGTCTGAGTGCGACATAAGATACACTTCTGATTACAGCCGGTGGCACAGAGTGAGTGGGCACCGTGCCTTGGTTTCTGAGCTCGCCCATGGCGAAAGGATGTCTTAAATGTGATATTGTTCCACTTAACTGCACTCCTCCAAACCGCCATGTGCACAAAGGCCAACGGGACCGTGGGGCCACCTGGAGCTCGAGGGCCGAAGTCTGCGACCGTGGTGGTTTCCAGATTCTTTTGGATGATATCTGCCTGGAAGAAAAGATGAGATGCATACTCTTTAAACCCCTGAAAGTTCACTGGTGAAAGTATGAGGCTCGGAGAGCAGAGGGAGAGAGGGGGAGACTGAGAGAGAAAGTGAGAGGGAGATGGAATCGAGAGGTATGTCAATACAGGTAGATTCCTATCCTATCCTCCCGATGAACCAGAAAAACTTCGGCAGCCTCAGCTCATGGCTATACCTTGAACAAACCCTGTCCTCAGTGAGAGGGCGAGGCAGAATGACAGAGAGACGGAGGATTAATTACAGATTGAATAAACTCTTGTGTTACAGTGCGAGGCCTCGGCAGAGGCCAGCGCCGAAGGCTCTTTCTGCCAAAGACAGAAGTTCCACAGAGGGGTGTAATATGGGAAGAGATGTCAGAGGGGCACGTAGGTGAAAGTCCCATTGTCTCCTGGGAAATAATTGCTCCAGTGCTCAGGTGTTCTCAGTTGCAATATCGAGTTTTTTTTTTTTTTTCGCGGCTTAAAGTTGTTATTATTGACCTTTCTCCTGGTTTGAGAGGAGCAGAGCAGAAAGTAAAGCCTGAGTGGTCCGGAGTGAGAAGTATTTGCCAGATGGTTGGACATCCAAGAACCATAATGTCACATTACGCACCTGCAGAGTGCTAACGACCAACGATGTCAGGTATATACAGTAATATTTCACAACATAATAAATAAATAACAAATAAGCTAAATTATTAGTTGGAATTTTGTAATTCACTTTTTCACAAAAATGGTTCGGTGACGTACAAAACCTTTAAATTGCACTGAAAAATATAGGTTGTGTTAAATGTTTTCGCAATGCAATCATTCATTCATCTATTCATTCATTTCTCTTATCCGTTACAGGTTCTTCTCAGGGGCAGGAGTCTCCACTACTGCCACCCAAATCACACAGTGGGTGGTAAGCCCACTGGAAGTTATATGGTTCTGGGTCAGCGCACCTCACTGGCAACCTGGCAGCTAGTGGATTAGAACCTGAAGCCTTAGAACCTGAAGCCTTGCCTGAACCTAGTCTCTTTCCTTAACCGCTAACTCACCACTAACACACAGTATAATCCACTTAAACCTTAACGTCTGTTTGTCTGTCTGTCTGTCTTACTAATTAACCAACATGGTTTTGTAGTGTTAGTGTTGTCTTACAAAAGATGATCATCAGTTGACGGATCGTCTTTCCTGCGTTTTTTTTTTTTTTTTTTTTTTTTCAGGTACCACTGTCCACCTGTAATCCAAAAAAACAGGATAAGGTTAATTTTTCTAAATTTCCTATAGGTTAGAATATAAATGTCATCTAAATGCTACTCTGTATTAAACTGGTCAAGTTTTTATTTGGATGACTTTGGAATTTTGTTAAATAAAGCCAATGTCCCGCGGCTGTTCTCACAGGACTGAATTTAGGTCTTTTATTTAATAATCTTATCTTTAATAGTTTTTAACACCTCTGTAATAAAACACCATGTTACCCTTGTTGTGATTTGAGGAAAAAAAAAAACCCAAACAAAGAGAGATTGTCTTGTCGTGACCCTTTGAACAGGTTGCATAATTTTCTTTATTTTTATACAGATCTCAAATGATGGGATGGGATGATCGTGAATCAGTAACCCTGAGCACAATCCAGGCTGAAAAGTGAAACCAGAACGTAGTTGTTTTGTGGTCTTGTGTGCCGTGTCTGTTAAACCTGTGAGTCAGTCACCATAAAGATCTGGCCATTCTTAATGTTCTTATTACACCTTCCTTTCACAAAAAAAGGTCCATAAAGAAGAGATCTGAGCCAATGTTCTTCAGTAATTAGAAAGTGAGATTTATGTGAGATCCTTTAAAAACACTGGAGAAAAAAAAAGGAAAATATTTTTGCCTGAGGCAGTGACAGTGGAGATTTATGAGTTCTTGGCTCATGGTGAGGCGGCCTGTATCCACACTATTTGTCTTCTGTCTTTGTCAACAATCATAAAACCTCAAAGACAAGAAACAGCGATGTGTTAAGTGATAAATAAAAACAGAATGCAACAAAAACACCAAATGGTGACAAAAATTACATGGATCTGAATCTTTAAAGCAGATAATTGGACATTTTCTTTAAAATTGATCAATTTTTCAAATCAGCATGAATATTCGCTTAAAATGAAAAATGCTGGTTCCCAGACTCAGTTCGAATGCACAGCATCACCTGATATAGGACAAATGTCTTTTCTGCATTACAGATATCAAGTAAGACATCTTCTCATTTTTTTTCCGTTTAGAAGATAGCGTTACAGCAAAAAACATTTTCTACTTTCTAGAATAAATTCATTCACAGATGCACGTGTATTGATTTCCACCAGGTTTTGCACAAGTAGATAATTTCATGATCAAATGTTTTAAATTAAATCTCAAGCAGATGGTTTCTTACTTGACTTGTTACATATCATTTCTACGTGGTATTCCCACAATCAACCTTGGAATAATATTCCTTATTGTCACTTAAACCAGCTCACATTCCTGACTGGTGGGTTAAAAATCTAAAGCTTGGTGAATTCTGTTTCACAATTAAAGGAGAAGCTGATGTGCTTTTGCAGTGAAGGGTAAGAAATTGATATAAATTAGGCAACAAATAAAATAGTATCATATTTAACTTTTTTGTTTTGTGTGAATGAAAGGGAGAACAGTGGAATGGTGAGGTTACAAGCTGGAGCAACAAGGTGGAGAAGGTGGAGGAGTTTAGATACTGAGGATCAACTGTTCAGAGCAGTGGAGACTGTGGAAGAGAGGAGAAGAATAGAGGACAGACAGGATGGAACAACTGGAGAAAAAAGTCAGGAGTGATCTGTGATAGAAGAGAGTCAGCTAAGGTGAAGGGACAGGTTTACAGGACAGTGGTGAGACCAGCCATGATGGAGGGATTAGGGACACTAGGAATTGGTAGAAGACAGAGGAGGAGGTGGAGGAGTTAAAGATGCTGAGATTCCCTTTAGGAGAGACAGGGATGGAAAGGATCAGTGGGTACATTGGTAGAAGAATGATCCTAGAGATGGAGCTACCAGGTAGAAGACAAAGAGGAGATGAATGCAGGGAGGGAGGACATGGAGAAATCAGAGTAGAAGATACAGAGAACATGGGGAGATACAAGATGGGGATTGGCTGCACGTAGAGACATCTGTAAAAAGCTAAAAGAAAAAAAAAATCACTTGCTTTTGATAAACTTTATTCATCTTAGATAAACTTTTTTCTTTTTCATCACATGCATGTTGAGTGTAACACTTTATCATCGATGCATTGAATTCACTACATCAAACTGAATCAGTGAATTCCTCCTTACTGTTTGTTAATTGATATTTTGGCTGAAAACGTATACATTAAGCTTGGTAAACTTCAGATAAGTGTGGTTAGCTCATTAAAAATAAAAATAAAAACTATTATCAGTCACAACATTAACAATAAAGCTGCTCCATTGTTTGCTGCTGGTTTGAGTTACGCCACAGTGTAAGGCAGAATTTAAGGCAGGAAGCTCCATCAGTGAACCTGCATCAGGCTTTAAGGACGCCGTGTACAGAATGTACGCGCGCATCTGGCTACACTGACAGTTGAGCATTTAATATAAAATAATAAGACATCTGCTGGTCCAGGTGAAACCCTGATGACGAAGCAGATATTGTTCTTTTCGGCCTTTTGTTTGTCATTTAATTCACATTCAAGGGTTTTTTGTGACATTAGCCCAGGAGGGAAACGTGTTCAGGTCGAACATTGCAACTCCCCACGTATTGATGGCCAGATTGATGGTTAAGACTCCAACAAAGTTCAGGATGAATCCAGTCTTGGCCTGAAACAAGAAGAAGCAATAACACATCAGTTGTTGAGTTGTTGACATATAGACACTTCACCCTATACTGCCTTAGGGTCTTACCATGTCCATAACCTTCAGGTTGCCATAAGAAAAGGCAATGGCATTTGGTGGAGTGGCCACGGGCAGCATGAAAGCCAGAGAGGCAGCGATGGTGCAGGGGAACATGACGTAGAGGGGATGGATCTCAATGGCAGCAGCCTTAAAAAAAAGAATATAAGTTTACAATAAGGCCTTAGCCAATGTCTCTCAATGTAATTGCTGTGAAAACCCAGGGTTCACCTCCTGGGCAAGTTTGAATCTCAGTAAAAAGGGTTTGCTTCTAGTGGTAGAAGGTGAGTGGGTGATAATGATAGAAATTTGGTAAAAAAAAAATTGGCCAAAAAGAACAGATCCAGACTGCAGGCAGGCCAGACACTATGGGTACGGAATTAGAATGTATGAGATTTGCGATTCAAGAACCAAATTGTTCCTACAATAGGACCTTGTGGTACACCACAGTTAATTTGACCCTGATATGTGTGAGACATATTCATTCGTTTTAAACATTGGTTGATCTAAATGCAAATTTGAGTCAAGAGGCTTATTTGGTCTTACCATGGAGGCAAGTATGGGCAGGAAGAGTGTGGTAGTAGCAGTGTTGCTGGAACACTCTGTGAACATGGCCACCAGTAGACACAGTACAATGGAGATGGCAAAGGGCGGGATACTTCTCAGCGGCGTTAACATCTCCCCCATCCACTCAGAGAGTCCTGATGTCTTTGGCACAGAAGAGAAAAGAAAACAGGGTCAAAACTAAGGATTGATGCACATAAAACAAAGAAACTACAGTCTGAAATGTAAAATAGTTCAAGCAATTTTGGGGTGTTGCTTAGCCCTTTACAAAGATAGCGTGGAAACAGTGACTGGGTATTGAAAAAGAAAAAAAAAATGAAAAAGAAAGGATTAAAAAAAATGAATACCTCACTACCATGGGCCAATGCAAATCCTCCACCCAGAAGTAGAAGAATGTTCCATGGGAACTTTTCGTGGACAACGTCCCAGGTTAGCAGAGGTACCGGTGGTTTAGTGGATGCATCTAATAAAGCAATCATGTAAATGAAAAATTATTTATTTTTTCTGTTCAATAGGTCAATGGAGAAATGAGCCAATGGCTGCCCCTAATTTTCTTTGAAGAGCCCCGACCTGAGCACCTCTGGTGATGAAACCCATAAACGATGATACAACGTTTTTGTGAAGAGTCAAATTTTATTGACCAACGACATGTCGTAACTTACAAGACTTCGGTTAAAGGTGAGGAGATAAGAATCCGTTTTAAGACATGGACATTACAATAAAACCCAACAGCTCTACTGGATGTGTTCTTTTATATTCTTTTAGCACCTTCAGATTGAATCCCAGGCAGTAGTGATAGTGAATCATTGTCATCATCTCTGTGTACAAAACACTCCGTCTGTCACACCTAATGGAGCAGCAGAAACCCTGTAACTGCCGTGCAGGAGTCGGATTCGCTCAACTTAAGTTACAAAGAGAATAACTACTAAAATTCAGGTTTTTCCAAGAAGCAGCTCAGCATGTGCTGTTGCACAGGCTTGACCTCCGAGATATCAGGCTACAGCACAAGAAGAAGTTTGGAAACCGTTTACTAGAAAGAGCTTCGTCAGCAGGTTAAGTTGTCACAAGCAGTAAAAGTTACAGAGTGAGTCCATACAAAAGCAGAAATATTTCTGAAAAAAAAGTCTCCGTGTTGTATTTATATTATTATTTCAACTTGTGACTTAATTAAGCACAAAACCTTGTCTTCTGAAAATTCCAGCTGTTTAATTTTCTTTTTTTTTTTATCTTTGTGGGGTAAACACTTTAACATTCTACTATGTCTACACTGTTGCTGCGACGACTGAAATTCCCCAGGGTGCATTTATTAAACGCACCCTTTTATCATAAATGTTACAAGGAGAAAATAAAATGTCCTTTCATGGCAAACTATTTCACAGTTTTAATGACACAGGCTTTATTGTGACCTATAAAAAGATTTAATACTTATGCCCAGGTATGTGTTTACAGCTATAAGGTAGTACGTACTGTAACTTCTGTTGTATCTGGGGTGAGCGCTAGGAGACAAATGTTAGAAAATAATGGTGATGAAATAAGAGGAACTAAAAATTTGGATAAACTTAAATCCACCTGAATTGACTTTAAGAATAACTACTTACTGCAGAAGTAAGGCTTTTTTTCTTGCGAATAAAGAAATAAGAATAAAGACATTTGTTCCTATTTTTACCCGCATCAAAAATTATTTCAACGTGTAAAAAAAAGTTGTCAACAACCTACCGTTTGTTAGTCTTCTGCCACATGAAGGTGGAATAGAAGGGATGCAGAAGAAGAGTGTCGACATTAAGATGGCCACAGTGCCATCACTAACATACCTGTTGAGGGACAATGTTTTAAAATTCTATGCTTCACGATTAAATACAAAAGATCCACAGAAACTGTAGTGAAGATCAATCTCTTCCTGGACTTGAGTAACTGTAATCTACCGTGTACTGAAGAGGCAAAAGGAGAACTTAAAGTAGTGAAGTATTACTGTCGGAACCAAAGGACATTGTCCACACTTTTTTGGCTTGGGAGCTACTATTGAAATGTTGGCTGAGGTGTTCTACATTCTAGTAGATTGTGATCTACCTGATATTCATCCCTGGTCTAAACAGCATTCTTCTTTTCCTTTTGGCTTGTGCTTTTTCGTGGGTTGCCACAACAAATAGCCATTTCCCATTTCACATTGGATGTTCTACTCTCCCACCTGGTAGCTCCTTTTCTACTGATCCTTAGTATCTAAACTCCTCCACCTTCACTACGACTGACCTTCATTCCTCTTTTCTCTAGTCCAAATCTCCACCTCTCTAGGTTCTCTTCTAGTTGTTGCCTACTGCAAACATCGTCCATGGAGAGTCCTGTTTGACCTCATCTGTCAATCTGTCTATCACTTAAGCAAACAAAAAGGGGCTCAGGGCGGATCCTTCCACCAATCCAGCACCAGCACCAATCTGAGATACTTCACTGCCACTCCTGACTTCAAGCTAAATTCAATAATGATTCTATTGAACAACCTAGTCAGAAAATCTACCAGGACTTCCCCTAAGCACTTCCATACTCCCACTGGTATATCATCTACCATCTTCATAATAGTTTGTGGGTCCTCATTCCTACATGTCAGTCAGTCTTCCAGTCTTCTAAGTCCTCCTTTAATCTTGTGAAGACACTTGTGACTACATTCCTGTCTCTTCCCCTGATCAACCTCATCTACTGCACATCCTTCCCAGCTTGCTTTTTCTGTCTTGCTAACCTGTGCAACTCCTTTCCTTTGTGTCCAACCTGTCATACAAGTCCTCATACGTCTTTTGCTTTGCCTTGGCCACTTCCCTCTCCACCTCCCTTGTCCTGTCTTTGTCCTCCTGGTCTAGACAGTAGGCTCTACTATTTTAGTTTCACTGAGTCCGAACTCACATCTTCTCTTTGTTGAAGAGCACGGTGGCCCATCCAGGCATGAATCCAGGTTCCCTCGTGAACCACAGAAGAACCAGCAGTGTGAAGTTCGTAAGCACACAACCTTCGGCAAAACTCATCCTTCCCAGCTTTCTGTACTCGTCTTTGATTACCTGGTATGCTTCCCTGTCGTTGTCATTTTTCATCCCACATCCAAAGGATTTTTTTAAGCTGGGAAAAGACAGGAAGGTGATGGAGCAAAGATTTTTTGAACTGACGGTGATATGAGAAAAGGTCTTATAGATACTTACTTGAAGCCTAAGAATACAAACTGAAGCCAAAACCAAGTCAGAACCAACATCAGAATCATATTAGGGAAAGCGAAGCCAAACCAAGTAGCAAAGTTGACAATGTCACCGTTGTCTGGAAACAGCCTGTGGAACATCACAGAACACTTTACAATTGCCCCGTTCCTCAGGAGAACTATAGCAAAATGTGTTTCTGTGTAGTCCGTACTCAGTCATCTGTCCCACTAGGATGACGTTGGGTGTGGTTCCTGTGAGAGTGGCTGTGCCACCAATGCTGGCTGCATAACAGACACACAGGCTCATGCCTTTGGACAGCTTCAGATACCTCTTCTCCCTCTTCAGCCTCCTCTCCTCTGCCGCTGGACTTCTTTGAAACTCCTCAGCAGGGACAATGCTGTGATCTTTGGAGATGGACGGACATGAGAAGCAGAGCTTTGAATTTATCATATTGTTTGTCAAATACTGTAAAGACATCAAACATGGAGGGACACCATGGATCTGTATGTAAACGTGGTCTAGTTTCTTGGATAAGGCGAATTGGATGACCAAGAACTAGGGTTGTGCAAATTAATAGTTTTGGATCAGTTTGGATCGAACTGAAACGAATCGGGTCAAACTGGATCAATCGTTTAATATTTTTTATGAATCGTTCCTAAATCGGATCATAGCCTGTGAATCAGGATATGAATCAGATCGTTATGTGAGTGAATCGTCACACCCCTAATATACACTATATATATATTAGGGGTGTGCAAATTAATCGGTTTGGATCGGTTTGGATCGAACTGAACCAAATCGGATCAAACTGGATCGATTGTTTAATATTTTTTATGAATCGTACCTGAATCGGATCGTAGCCTGTGAATCGGATCGTTATGTGAGTGAATCGTCACACCCCTAATATACACTATATATATATATATATATATATTAGGGGTGTGCAAATTAATCGGTTTGGATCGAATTGAACCAAATTGGATCGAACTGGATTAATCGTTAATATTTTTTAGGAATCATTCCTGAATCAGATCGTAGCCTGTGAATCGAGATATGAATCGGATCGTTATGTGAGTGAATCGTCACACCCCTACCAAGAACCTACACTGTTTTACACTGTAATACACAGGAATCAAGGAAAGGAAGAATGGAAATGAAAGCTAACTCCTTGACATTGTGATCCACACCACTGCACACAACAAAATGTGACCTCTGTATTTAACACATCATGTACTAGTGATCAGTGGGTGCACAGGGAGCAGTGGGTGGGGATGGTGCCATGAACAGAGCACCTCAGTGGTAACCTGGCAGCTGGTGGATTCGAATCTGGAACCTTCCAAGGCCCAAGTCCGGTTCCTTAACCACTAGGCCACCACTGCCCCAAGAGGCAGTATATCAGTGGATAGACATGGCAGACACGCACAGTGCCATCCTCTATCGTGTCTTGAAACGCAATTACATTTTAATCACATTAATTTGCTTAAATGGATGAACGTAATTAACACAAATGGTTATGAAAACAATGGATACAAATTCCCTGTGGGAAGATAATTGGTTTATAACAGGGATTCATCCAGTAATCATTTTGCTATAATGTAGCAAAAAACTCTAGGCCCTATGTATGGAGTATACTCATGTTGACAGGATTAGTTAAATGCCCTGGTCAAACCGTACTCAGGTGCATAATGTATGCTTGCCAATTCTTATTTGTGGATTGATTCTGTAAAAATAGATTTCTAAAGGCTAGACTTGAATAACTGCTCATCTGGTTTGGGCCTCAATGAAGACCCCCCCTCCCCGCTGACCCCCGCCGTAAAGTAAGAGTGTTAGGTACTCTTCCAATGACTGATATCACATAAAGAACCTACCAGGATCCAGACTATTAACATTATCTTCTTTCATTTCCTTCATGTTGATGGAATTGCGATCCTCTGTAACACAAATTTTACACATTTTTCAAAAAAAAAAAAGAAAACAAAAACAACTTGAATTCATTCATTCATCTGCTTCTCCATTTCCAGATCACGGCGCAGCCTGCACCACCCAAATCACACTTAATTTGGGCGGTGAGCCCTCTGGTTGTTATATGAGTTAGGACAGTGCTATGATGAGAGTACTCCAGTGGCAACCTGGCAGCTGGGGGATTTGAACCTGAAGCCATGCAGACCCAAGTCCGCTTCCTTAACCGCTAGGCCACCACTGCTGCCATCAACTCGAATCAAAATCAGAATTAAATATAATCAAAATATAAAACACTCACCTCTACTGATGCCGTTCGCCTTGATTTTCTGCTCCTTGCCTAGCTTGGACTCTTCTATCTCAAAGGCCTGATTTTCATGACCTCCCGTCGTAGGCGGAAGACCTTCGTTCACGTCATCTGCCCTGGCCTCGGTGTCACTCAGCTGCTTCAGCACTGCATTAGCGATGGGCAGCATCATGGCGGTGGACGCCGTGTTGCTGATCCACATGGACAGAAAGGCCGTGGTCCCCATGAAGCCGATCATTAGACTGAAGCGGACAAAAAGTCAGGAAACACAAGGTCAGTTGAAGGATGAAGGGAACGTCATGGTGATATTACATTATGACATCGTAGTAAGACATACAGAGAGGTCAAACGGTTAGTTGTGTTGTTGCACTGCTTGGATAACAACAGGCGGTAAACTGTCCTTATGACTGTAGACCTTGGACTGTTTCCTTGTAACCAGTTTTAAAACGTGAATCAATCCCTGATTCTCATTCATGTTTATTGGAAAATCATTTCCTTGTTCTTTACCAACAACAACTTCAGATAAAAACAAACCTTGTCATAAAAAGCTGATTTATTTTATTGCATCTCATTGGTATATTAAAGTGGTAAACTCTATATTTTACAATGTTCTGAGGAACTTAACTGCAAAAATTGACAAAATCTACTTTTTAATCTCTACCTGAAATCTGAGACATTGTTCAGTCCCATTGGGTTATTAAAGAAAATCAATAAATTATTAAAATTAATTATTATTAAAACGCTGCTGTTCTAATCTACAAGTTTCGCCCTAACTTTTTCCTTGTTAAACACCATTTTAACTAAAGGATTCAATCATGAAAAATAATGATTTCAGATTTTTTTTATTTATTCTAGGTTTATCTCACAATGTTGGCAGTGGTGGCTTAGTGGTTAAGGGACTCGGCTAGGGAGTCTTGGAGGGTTTCAGGTTCGAGTCCAAATGCTGTAAAGTTACCACTGAGGGGGTGTGAACATGGCACCGTTCCCACACACTGCTCCCCGGGCGCTCAAAGCTGCCCACTGATCACTCTGGTGATAGAATTCAATGCAGAGTGTTTAATTTCACATTTTATGTGGTGGTTTGGATCACAATGACACGTACTTTGCTTCTCTTCCTTTTTTTCTACCTTTCCTACTGACTAGTTGAGTAAATCAATTCAAATTGATTAAACTAGTTAATAAAACTGTTGTTTCTTCTTTGGTAACAAATCAGTTACAGTTCATTAAAACAGCAGCATTCAAATCTTTTTGTACCATGGACCAGGTTATATGTGTTTTACAGGTTTTTGCAGTAAAATAACTATTATTTCACTGTGGCCTGGAGCCAACCGACCCACAGACAGGTACCGGGCCACCAACCAGAGGTTGCATTTGAAGACAATAATATAAAGGTCCTTACAGAGAGGGCTTCACCCCAACAATGAGCAGAACTTTCAGGGCGATCCTCTTATGCAGGTTCCAGTGTTCAACAGCAATGGCTACCAGCAGTCCACCAATGAAGAGCATGTTGGAGTCCTTCAGGTACTGGACACAGACCTGAAGGAGGACGATGACCGAAAGAGGGCGATAGCATTGATTATAACATCAACAAGGTGATTTGTTAGATCTTTGACCGAAGAGGAATACCTCGCTGGCCTCCATGATGCCCATCATGGGGAAGAGGATGACGGGCAGCAGAGCGGTCACAGCCAGAGGGATGCACTCCGTGCACCAGTACAGCGCCATCAGGATGATTGCGTAGCCACATTTTGCTTCCTGTAGATACACACACAGGTCACAGTGTTTAACAAATTTCGGACTTTTTTCGTTTTTCGTGGAAGTCTTCGTTTTAAGAAGAGGACAAGTAAACATTGTTAAAATGAGGTAGGACAAAAAAAAAGTTGTGGGACTTCCTGACCTCATGCAACCTAACAGCGCTTTGTTTAATGTTTACACCAAAATTGTCACTTTATGATGGGAACAGGTTGTAATTCTACAGAAAATTCACTAATGTTTCACCTTCCGCTACTGTGTCGCTCCCTTTGTTTCCTCTCTTTGTTTGGAGTTTATGTGTTCACGTAGGTCATTTGTGCTACATATATATACCGTAAAAATTGTTTATTGTAACCATGATTTTTCATTCTTTATCTGTTACCAGATCGCAGAGGCATCGGTCTCCACAACTGGCACCCAAATCACATAGCATCATACTGTACCTTCCAGCAGGTGGTGAGCAGGAAATCAGTCCTAACGCTAACCCAACCCTGGCGTTTCACACCAAAGAGAGATATTGCCTCTAGGCTAAGGTGAAGGCCCATTCTTTACCAATGGAGAATAAGTCCACTAATGCCAAATAGATCAACCCATTGTTTAAAACTCATTATTATACCGCAAATACAAATATATCAGGGTCAAATTAAGTGTGGTGTACCACAGGATTCAATTGTAGGTACAATTTGGTTCTTGAATGGCAAATCTCATCTCGCCCACTCATCTGGAAACCAGGTCGTGGGGTCAGCAGTTTCCTTCAGCAGTGCTGTGCATTCCAGTGGGTGGTGGGCCACCCGGAGGCCAACCCCTCCGACCAGGATACAAACTTACTACCAAATAGATGTAAGTGTAAGTGTAAGGCCACTGCCTTTGTGGCTATGACAACAAACCTGGACAATAATAAATCTGCAGTGTTGTTTCCTTATTTTATTAGACAGAATAACAGAAAATGAATATGTAATATAAAGGCCTTCACGTTGGCCCAGTGGCAATATATTTGAGGGAGGTACAATACATTGCACTGTGATTTGGGTGGCAGTCGTGGAGACTGCTGCCCCTGCAACTCCGTAATGGATAAGAGGGTGAAAATGGATGGATTCATGGACAAATATAAACCTAGGATATTATAACGCCTTTGTAATTTAAGAGGAAATATTATGGATTGACAAAAAACTTACTTATGGAGTTAAAAGTTCTTAATGGGGGACAACAGAGAGCAATAAAAACAATAACAAATAAAACTTAGCTCTTCCCCATTGGTTAATGAGACTGAATTATCTCTTTGACATGTTTTCATTTGGGTTTTTATCAGCATCAAAGGTTACATGGTACAAAGGGCCACCTAGTGTGTTTGGAACAGCTACAACTTTGAAACCATTAAAACAAGACAGAACAAACACTTTTGGACTTAATCCCCGAAAATTTAACAATTGACATATTTTAATTCAACATTTTATGTAGGAGACAAACAAAGAAAAACAGCTGTGCACCAGTCTGTGCATAGAAAAAGTAAATCACACTGATGATTATTATCCTAAAGCCCCGAGTGAACAGCACCAGCGCCTCAGTCTCGCCGACTCAAAGAAGTAATCAGTACATTCAGATAACAAACCCCCATGTCTACAGTATATGGAGTGGGTCTTTTCCACTGTCTTGCTTTTATAACTGTTTTATTGCACATGCAGTGAGAACACCAAACTATTATAATCTCAACTTGGTCTCTAATCTCGCAAAGGCCAGCAGGTAATCTCTGGTCGGTAGCTTTGCTTTAGCTTTTTAATCTTCAACATGGAGGACCTGGGTTGAACACTGAGCCAGTGTGTGTTGTCGGAGTTATGTGTTGTATGAGTGAAGAAACGGACAAAGGAAGGGAAACTGAAAGATGTTCTTTAAAAAAATAAACATAATTTACAACATTTTTTTTTAAATAATATCTGAAGTTTGTCCTTAAATCTGAGGTTCTGTACTTTGTGATGAACTTCTGTGTCAAAGAACAAAGGGCAACAGGTGGATGACACACAAGGGAGAATCTGCTCTGTGCTTCAGGTCTTCGTACTTTTGTCTTGAGTCTGATATCTCTGCCACCTGTGTCCATGTGATGTCAGTCCACTCATAACTGGGGCTAATGCTGCCGTATTTGCATAGGCTCATTAACCATTAATTCCTACTGATCCTACAGGAAGTATTTGAATGTTTTTGGAATTATCACATACTTGGTCCAAGGTAAAAGATAAGATAGTGAAAACAGCACCAGCTGTTTCTTGTTAATGTTGTCAAAGGTTCCAATGTGTTAATGAAGGCTTTGTGTCATTGAGTTTGTTTTTACTAAACTTATAATTATAAACGACCAAAGAGAAAATTGCGTTCTTGACCAACAGATAAATCCTTCTCATGGGAAGTGTCTTTTTTTTTGGCATTTTTATCTTTTTTTTTTTTTTTTTTTTGCAGTGTTTCAGCTTGTTATGATCTTTACATTTTTATTTTCAACTGTTCTTACATCTATTGCTGTACTTTTCAGTTATTCCTGTGATCTGCTATTAGGGAAAAATATCATAACATTTATGGAAGTATTTAAATTTTTTTTCACAATAAAAATATTTTGATTTTTTTTTTGCTATTTTATTTTTATACTCAATTTTTACCATTGTTTTGCCAACGCTGGATGATTCAAAATAGCTAAGATTGAGCTGCTTTTGGTCCAAACTTGCGTCATTCTACATTAGGACTTTGTCTAACCTTGAAATGCAATTAAAAAAAACATTTCAAATAAATTCTAGACTGATATTATTAAATATTAAAAGCATTTCCTCGAATATCTGATTCTAACATGCTACATTGGGAAAACATTTGAAATTTCCAGCAGATGTTTGACAATCAAGCATTGTCAAAATTGACAACTTACCTCATGGGAACATTTGAAGATTCTATCATGTGAGGTTCAAGGGCAAATTTCAAGGATTTTATCACGGCTAAACCCTGATGCACAGATTTACCCAGCGGTCAAAATGTAGATCATGAAAATGACATTTCTCTTACTGGAGTGGGAATGACCAGTGGCAGAGGTAGAAGCAGGAGCGGCGTCAGGAATATCACGATGTAGTCCCTATACTTCCACAGCCCTCTGAGAAATCTAGCCATGATCGAAGCGATGTAAGAGAAATCCAACCCAGAGTCAGGGGGGAAGATGATTGTTGACAACACTGCTTCATGAGAAGGGCAGTTTGGTACTATGTAAGTTTATATGCTGTAAAAAAATTAAAGATTAACTCCAGAGTGAGGGCCCTGCGTGTTGAGGGTGTGTCGCCGTGTGAACAGATAAGGTGGGACAACGGGAACAATCATTAAGAAAAGTTCTTCATCGTGACGGTAAAGAGCAGCGGTGGTTACGTCTCTGTCAGGTGTAAAGGTTTTTTTTAAGGAACGATAAACCAGGCTTATAAAAGAATAAACATTTTAAAATAGTCACTTTATTGTAGTTTTATCAGAGCAACAAAACAAAAAAAAAGGAAAGTCAGACTAGACAATCCTAGCAGAAAAAAAGTCTCAATAAATCTACGTCTTCCCTCAAAATTGAGACGCAACAAGAACTTTTTGGGTTGTATGCTGTTTTCCAATCGAGGAAGACAAGAGTTGGACAAAGACACCTGACGATAATAAAGTCAAAGGCCCTGCACATAGTTCACGTGGGTGTTGACGTTTGAATAACAATGCAGCTGTTCCAATTAAACGTCTCCCACTGCAGCAGAAATGCAGACAAACCAGATTGTCCTACCGCAGTGTGTATGTGGGTGAAGTACTTACAAGTAATTTATCAGTGACAACAACCTTGATCTGTTTAATTACACTGTGGAGGCAAAAGTCCTCGACTTACAGCTGTGGAAAAACACTTACAGAAAATAAGGGAGGGAATGTAATGTTGTGATTTGAGAGGCTTGAATAATGTCTCCCTTTCTCTCACACACACAAACACACATATTAATATAAATATAAATACTGGCGATACATAAGCATGGTGATAAAGACTGATTCAGTCAGGCTTTTAGCTGAAGCTAGTTTCAGCTCATGTTAAACAAGTTAATCAATTATATTATTATCTTATGTCAATTAAGTTACTAGACTTACTGTAACAGAGTCCCAACATGTTGAGGAAAAGCGTACTTTGTACTTTGTCTTACCTCACTGGTCGGTCGAGTCCCGGTAAAGGTTATGTACCACGTCACCTTGGGATCCCTCAAGGTTCAGGGCTGGGGCCTCTCCTTTTTGCCTTGTTCACCACCTTACTAAGCCAGATCTTCCGCTCACATGCCATGCCGATGATACCCTGCTTTGTCCGTCCTTCCCTTTCTGATGCCTCCACAGTCTCTCTGATATATCTGCATGGATGAAAGCCCGACACCTTCAGCTCAACCTCTCCCTGCATCATGAAATCTACATTAATTTGACTCCTTATCTCTGGCACAAGCAAAAGAGATCATGATGCCTCAGACCTGACCTAACTCAAGAATGCATTATACACACGTCTTGTCTTCAATTATTCTAGAAGGGTAAGCTAACCCCCATCCCAACCTTGTCTACCAGTGGTTACCCTTACAATGAATCATGGGTGAATCCTGTTGGTCAGAAGAGTGGACATCCTAGAACTTTTCATTATTACATTCTTTATTAAGTCTGCATCAAACAAGCAGCTCTTGGTATAACTGAGCGCCCTCGGTTGGTGACCCTTCTTGTAGTTCACTGTACTATAATCGCTATACGAATATATACGGGGGTAGAGTATGAAAAAATGTAATTTACCTCTTTGTCCACTAGATGTCACCGTTTCCTCACTATATAATGCACCGGCGTCGCTTCCTTTCCTCAGCTTGGCGGCTGCTCAGACTGACTTCAGGTTCAGTTCAGTTCTTCCGTAAACACAAAAACCTACGTCACTGACGGCCACTGGTTAATGTGTTTGTCTGCTGGTCACATGGCTGCATTGCCAGATAAATCATCAGATAACCGGTTTGCATTCGAAGTGGGTCGTTCTGGCTGAGTAGACAGCGGGACGTGTAAAGTATACGTGTAAACATGGAGGTATCGGACACCGCAGCGATCCTCCCCGAGGACGAGCTCGGCGGCGCGGCCGCAGCAGAGGCTCAGACGTCGGACTCAAAAGACGCCGACGCTCCGTGCAGCGGCTGCGCCGGACCACCGTTCTCCTGCCGGCTGCCTGTGTCCGTGGAGCCCGTGCTGTTCCTCACCGTGTTCTCTGTGGCTCTGCAGGGGCCTCTGTCCACGCAGTATCTGTGGGATCGTATCAGCGAGGACCTGGGCTACAACCGCTCCAAGGGCTCGGAGTGCAGCAACAGCTCCGAAACCCCGGACCCTCTACAGAAGGTGACGTTAACGGTGGTCGTCTGACCACAGCTTTGACATTCGTACTGTATTATAATATAACATATATGACAGCAATATAAAGTACTCTAAAAATATTAAAATGCACAATGTATTGAATGAAGCAGTAGTGGCGTAGTGGTTAAGGAACTGGACCGGAGGGTTTCTTGTTCGAAACATTAAGCTGCCATGTTACCACTAAGGCAGGGATTCTGAACCATTGGGCCCCGGCCCAAAGTTGGCCCCTATAGGGCCGTGAAAAAATTTAACTGCTATTATTAAGGGCCCCAGGTCACTTGACACTGAAAAAATTTGGCCTCGGTGCCAAAAATGTTAAGAATCCCTGCACTAAGGGACATTGTGCATGAAGTCCTCAAAGCATCCAACCGTTCACTTTGTTGATGTGTTAGATGCAGTGGTCAGATTTTGTTGTGTCCAGTGCCGTGGATCACATTGACCAGAAGTTTGATTTCATATTTTCCTTAATGGTTAAATAACGTGTGGCCCTGACTTTGTTGATCTTCTGTTTGTCTCTTCTGTTTGTTTTCCTCAGGAGGTGGAAATCTTGACAGCCCACTGGAACCTCTACATCAGCCTGGCAGGTTTTTCCGTTGGTCTGCTGGTGGTGCCCCTTCTAGGATCATGGAGTGACCTGGCCGGCCGTCGACCCATTCTCATCCTCCCTAATCTGGGCCTGGCTCTGCAGGCGCTGGTCTACCTTGTGGTGATGTACCTGAAGCTACCGGTGGTCTACTTTCTGTTGGGCAGGCTGCTCAGTGGCCTGTCGGGGGATTTCAACGCCATCTTGGCAGGCTGCTTCGCGTATGTAGCTGACACCAGCGACAGGAAGTCCCGTACCTTCAGGGTGGCGGTTCTTGAGGCCTGTCTGGGTCTGTCAGGGATGCTGGCCAGTATTATTGGAGGGCAGTGGAGGAAGGCTCAAGGGTATGACAATATTTAAAAAATATATATAAGGCATATATGATACACAATATTATTATTGATATCTATACCTTAGTAATATTACAATATAGGATATTTTGTTATATATCATTAATGAACCAGTGCTTAAGGTGGTTTAACACTTGCTATTATTTATATCTATTAGATATTCATATTCTGAAGTTATTTTTTACAAAGTATTTACTCAAAATATTTGGAAAATATAATTTCTTCTCTACTTCTTATCAAAGAAGCTTCTAAATAAATGTTTTTTGGTAGTTTTCTTGTACATGCTGGTGCAACTTTAAAGATTGTGCCACTCTCACATACCTCACTGTTGCGGGATCTGTTGGGTATTGCTCCTAAAATAGCTTTGTATGTGGATGACAAGTCGTGTCTTAGACCATCTTATTGTCCAGTTGGCTAATGGAAATTTTGCCTTTGTCATAATTTATAGTATAGTTGTTTGGGACAGGGACTGATTGACTGTGTGTCAACATAATGTATGGGTGCCATTAAGCAGTATTTCCTACCAATAATATTTTCCTACCGGTAGCATAAATGTATTGCCATATTTGAAATTTTTTCCTACCTATAATATCTTCCTACCCTCTGAATGGCTGCATCATATGTATGTAAAACATCTGTAATATCTATCTAACACCTTTAAAAGAGAGGGTAGATACGACCACAAGGCGCACCTGATTATTGGGCGCAGGTTTTACATACAATCCACGCCCACACTTCCCCCTTTAACGTTCTCATGGTGTCCTCTACTACGTCTGCCGTTCAACAACAACACACACACAGGGCGTACTGCACTATATAGCTCACGCCACATTTCGTAGAAAATCCTAAGACTTTATATGCGCCTTAAAGTCGTGAAAATACGGTACATATGATGGATGTTTGAAGTAAAATTAGTATAAATAGACTTCTTCCACTGATTTAATCACCTTACATCAGCAACCTGGGGCCCCTGGTGCCAAGTCTCAAGGCTGCAGCCTGCAGAGATGACATTAGAAATGGTTAAAAGGTTGTGTGCTTAGTCTTAATCTGCCTCCAGTGTTTAGACATAATTTTGCTAGATTGACATAAATCACTTCCCTCACTCTTTTCTCAAACCATCTCTCCTCTCTGGCCCATGCGAAATACCCACATGCCCAAGATATTTCGCCTCTAACACACCAGAACTTCCCAGTAGTCAGTTATTACTGAAGATCACATCTTAGAGGTGAATTGTCTCCAAGAAACCTACTATGTCCAGTGACCTTTTTGGATTAAATAACCTTGAAGAGTGAGAACTAGCATACATGTAATTTTTTTGTCAAGGTTTGATTGACCTAAAATTAGTCATATTAATCTAAAAGCCTAATACTCTGATTCCATCCTTTTTCAGGTACATTAATCCATTCTGGTTGGTCGTGGCCACCAATCTGGCCTCGGCTCTGTACGCCTACCTGTTTGTCCACGAATGCGTCACTCCAGATTCCAGTGCGAAGCTCCTCACCACTCGCCACCACAAGGCCTTATGGCACCTCTTCTCCACAGGAGGCAGCAGCGAGGCTGTTGGACGATATCACAAATATAAACTGTGGCTTTACACTCTCTGCTTTTTTCTGGTTGTGACTGTACATTCCGGCTGCAGAGAGCTATACGTGCTGTTCGAGCTCAGCTCGCCGCTCTGCTGGGGCCCCGCCCTCATTGGCTACGGAATGGCAGCTCAGCACCTAGCCTACCTCAGCAGCCTGCTGGGCCTGAAGGTCATGCAGCGTTGTCTGGAGGACTCCTGGGTGGCTGTCATCGGTCTGGCCTCCAATATCTCTGGGCTGCTGGTTTTTTCCGTGGCGAACACCACTCCACTCATGTTCACAGGTGAGAGAGTGCAATGACAATTATTTATAAGGACGTTTGTGGTTGCAACTATGCAACCATGCTATGCATCATAATTCAGCTGCATAATTGGTTCATTGCTTTTTGCTACAACTTTTTGGTCGTTAGGGTATGTTAGCCAAAAAAAAAGTCACCACCTGTATTTAACTAAGTAAATAGGTACGAGCCTCCCATTGGAGGTCAGGTCTAGGTTCAGCAACAGTATGAGGTCAGCTGACTACCTGAATATACTGAATGACCAGGTTATTCCATCAGTGGATTTTTTCTTCCCTGATGGCATGGGCATATTCCAAGATGACAATGCCAGGATTCATCAGGCTCTTATTGTGAAAGACTGGTTCAGGGAGCAGGAGATGGATTGGCCACCACAGAGTCCAGACCTTAACCCCATTGAGAGTATTTGGGATGTGCTGGAGTCTACTGGAGACTCTACCATCATCAATGCAAGATCCTGGTGAAAAATTAATGCAACACTGGATGGAAATATTAGAACGGAATATTAGAGTGTATGACCCTTTAATTTGGTGGTGACTTTTTTTTGGCCAGGCAGTGTACATCTTCATATCTGTATTTATTGCATGAAAACAAATGAGGAAAAGATAGATTTTATTGTAAAGCAATGGTAACTGATGATGGTCCACTGGTACACTGGTCCAGCCCACCTGACATCTGATTGCATGCCATGAACTAAAATGAGTTTGACTTCATTGAGATGTTTCCTGTATTTGGGATAAACACCTGGAATTGACATTATTATCTAAACTAACTTGTTTTTGTTAAAATCTCTTGTTTCCTATTAGTGATAAACCAGATTAAGCACAGAGAAAGGTTGACAAAGAGACCTGGTGGTAGAATGATGAGGTTCAGGAAAGTGTTCAAAGAAAGAGATTAGTGAAGAAGAGGTGGGATGGTGACAGAACTGAAGATAATAGATTGGAGTACAAACAGGGGGAATGTGGGGGGCAGTAAAGCCACTCAAAAGGCATATGAGGATCAGGGATGAGGTGATTAGAGGGACAACACAGACAGGAAGGTTAGGAGAAAAACTAGAGAAGCCAGATTGAGATGGTTTGGACATGTCCAGGGGAGGGACAGTGGATACATTGATCGAAGAATGATCCTAGAGATGGAGCTACCAGGTAGGAGACAAAGAGGAGATTTATGGATGCAGTGAGGGAGGACATGCAGGTAGTTGGAGTCAGAGTAGAAGATACAGAGGACAGGGGGAGATGGAAATTGTTGACTCGCTGTGGCAACCACTGAAAAGGAGGAAAACCAAAATGTCAAAGTTTACTTGGTACCAATCAGTTTTCTCTATGTCTCTGTGCAGGTTATGGTCTGTGTTTCCTGTTCATGGCGTCGACTCCTGTTCTGAGGTCAAAGCTGTCAAAGTTGGTGGACCCATCAGAACAAGGTCAGTCATAGCATGAAAACATTAATATAACAAATAAAGTGAATTCCATTTTTCTTCAGTTATCTAGTTTTAACTAACATTTTTCCCAGGTGTCCTGTTTGCTTGTGTGGCCTGTGTGGAGAGCTTGTGTTTCCTGGCAGGCAGTGGTGTTTTTAACTCCCTCTACCCAGCAACACTGCACTTTATGAAGGGATTCACCTTCCTGTTTGCTGCCATTATTCTCCTCATTCCTGCTGGGATAATAGGGTGAGTCTGTAGTTGTGGTTCTTACATTGAGATGTAAATTAACTGTGATAAATAATAGAGTAAATTATCCATCCATTTTCACCTGCTTGGGTGTCTGTTATTGGGTTGCGGGGGCAGCAATCTCCACAACTGCCACCCAAATCACTGAAAGTCAACCGCCCCAGTGCAGGCCTATAGAAAACTAAAATTGGCCAAATATAGCTCATGAATTTCCTATTTTTTACTTCTGAAATTGTGAATTCTGTTTTTTTTTATTTAGAATATCAAGTTTTATAACTAAATAAATGGTAAAAGAAATTAAAGTTGTTATTTTCTCTGTTATTCTAGGACCTTAAGATGTGTCGACCAGAGAAGACTGCAGAGAAACTCAGCGTCATGACAAGCAGAAAGAAGAAGAAAGAAAGAAAAAGCAAAGACAAATTTTTTTACAGAAGTGAAACTGTCAGCGTGAAGGAAACAGCAGCTCTGACACTGACCACATTGGTCAGTGGTAATGTTTTTTTTTTTTTCCAGCAAGATCAGCAGCAGGGGTCATTGTCCAGAGGTCTGGACAGACATCAGACATCACCTCTGCAGCCTTATAATAATTAAATGACCAACAGGGGTGTGTTTTAAACCAACATGAAATAGTTTTTTTGAGTGAATGTTAGATGTTTTCTTCAAACTGTTTGCACTATTCAATGATAAAAGGATGCTGCACCGTTTACACCCTTAATATTGAGGTCATTGTTGATTATAGCTGTGACAAACATTTCTTAGAACATTTCTTAGAACATTTCTTATGGGGTTCTCTCCCATTCTAAGCCTTTAGACATTAAAGGGATCTGACTGAGGTGAAGTACAACGTGCCAAAGTGAACTTAATTGTTTTTACTTCTTGAATCACCATTTTACACCTTCTTGATACCGTATTTTCACGACCATAAGGCGCACCGTACTAAAAGGCACAGTCTCAGTCATGTGTGCTATCACTATATTAACACACACATAAGGTGCACCTGATTAGGGCGCGGCTTTTATATACAATCCACGCCCACACTTCCCCCTTTAACGTTCTCATGGTGTCCTCTACTACGTCTATAGGGTGCGCCGCATATTGTGACTTTTACGTGCGCCTTATAGTCGTGAAAATACGGTATATTCTGAGAGTCTTTTCCCTGGTGTAGTCCACTACAGAGGACAGTGGAACATTGTGTTGTTTAGGTGTTATTTGAAACATGATCATATTGAATCAAACACCTCAACTGCTTTTTGTTGAAAGACGTTCAACCAAAGGGTAATGACTGAAAAAGTTTAAACAACTTACTTGGTTGCAGTGTGTTGTTTGGTGAAGCAGCCATTTTGGAAAAACAGGGCTAACGTGTCATTGGACGGAAATTTAACAGATCACATGGCTCAAAAAAGACCAGGATGTGAGGCTCTGTTGGGAGGTTGTTGAATATGTGGACTGTTTAAAATGAATTAATTTACTACTGGATGTATATTTTTGGAATAAAACCGATAACAACACAAATGTTTTATTTTTACAACTCATATATTAGTTATGTCAAACGCCTACATACATTAAATCAGTTTATATATAATATATTTTCCATGATCTGAAGGCAGTGTTGGCCTAGTGTTTAAGGAAGTGGACTTGGGTCCATAAGGCTTCAGGTTCTAATCCACCAGCTGCCAGGTTGCCACTGAGGTGCTCTGATCATAGCACCTCAGTGGCACCTCAGTTAGGAAACCCACATAACTTCCAGTGGACTCACCACCCAAACAGGAAGGCTGACCGTAAGGAGCAGTGGGATTTGGGTGGCAATGGTGGAAACTGCTGCCACTGTCACCTGGTAATGTATAAGAGGATGAAGATTCTTCTTCTTTTGGCTTATCCCATTTTTCAGGGGTTGACACAGCGAGTCAACAATTTCCATCTCACCCTGTCCTCCGCATCCTCCACTTCAACTCCAACCACCTCCATGTCCTCCCTCACCGCATCCATAAATCTCTGGCCTCCATTTCCATGATCTACCTTCATTGGGAAATGTTGACCTGGTCATTTCAATAGTATCTATCAACCTGACAAAATGAGGGCATAACTCCTGTTATAGAAGCATATATATTTACTATATGCATAACTGTTAGTAGTATGTGAAACTGTTATCAAAACCTGGACTTCATTTCCAATAATTACTAAATTTAACACTCTCAGGTTAAAGTCTTTTCAAACACATGTACTTGTCCACAGTCAGCTGAGTCAGTTGGTTTAATGTTTGTAACCACAAACCAGTTATTGTCATCTGGACCAGTGTCTGTCTGTGTCAAGCTTGGGCTCTGCAGATAAACTGCAGCTGTGATCAGGGATTACTGAGTTACACACAGACCCTCTCTCCTCGTCCCTATAAAGGAGATAACATGGACCAAACTCCCCCCAGAACAACACTGGATATTCCCACAGCTCAGTCATGCAACCCAACAAGAGGCAAGGTCACGGCCTGGTTGATACTGAGGGAACCAAAGCTGCCAAATCACATTAAAACACACCAGCGGTGCATTTACTGACCTCCTGAGTACGGTTTGCAGAACAGGTCGATTTGTCAACATGCAATAATCTGCAGGGATCATGTGATCTGTGTCATTCTTCCGGGGAGAAAAAGAAACATGCTCTAAAAAGTGTTTGTTTTTCTCTGTAACTGATGAACTGGAGGAATAAATGTTTTACATTTTTAATACATTTTATTTGTCGAGTTTCAAACTAACAAAATTGCTTTCAACACAGAACACAGAATATTTAAATAAATACAGCAGTTTTAAAAATAAATAATCTTGTTTACCTACTTAAAAAATAATGTTTGTTCATAAAAAATTAAATAAAAAAAACACCAAGGCAAACAAACCAGTTGAATACAATCAGAAATTAAATTTTAGGCTAAGACAAAATGCTTTGGTTAAATTTGGACTTTTCATGTTTCGTGCTGTGCTTCCACTCTGTCAATATTAAATTTACTCATCCATGTGTGCCATAGAGTTTCCCATGTTACAGGGAGTTATTTAGTTTTAAATCATTTCTCACCATTTTTACTCAATTTTGTTTGTTTAGGGGATAACAAATTGATCTATTACACAACAGAGGCTAACAAAAATTACAAAATTGCACTTTTGTTTTGAACAATGTTCCGATATGTTCACTGCCTTGTTGATGTTTCAGAAGTTTGTGTTACAATTTAAAAGTTAATATTTAGTTTCAGATGAGACAAAACATTTAATATCACAGTATATTTGTAATCCATAACCTACACTTTTGTTTCAATACATCGTGCAGTTACATTAACAATATTCCATACATTTTCAAAACAAAGCCTTAAGTTTCCCTTTGAGTCGTTTCCTGTTTTCCATCTCCCCCTGTCCTCTGTATCTTCTACTCTAACTCCAACTACCTCCATGTCCTCCCTCGCTGCATCCATCAATCTCCTCTTTGTCTCCTACCTGGTAGCTCCATCTCCCTGGTAGGATCATTTTTCTACCAATGTATCCAATGTCCCTCCTCTGAACATGTCCAAACCATCTCAACCTGGCTTTTTGTCCAAACCTTCCTGTCTGTGTTGTCCCTCTAATCACCTCATCCTGATCCTGTCCATCCTTGTCTCTCCTAAAGAGAATCTCAGCATCTTTAACTCCTCCACCTCCAGCTCTGCCTCCTGTCTTCTATCCATCCATCATGGCTGGTCTCTCCACTGTCCTGTAAACCTTTCCCTTCCCCTTAGCTCCTTCACCTTAGCTGACTCTCTTCTATCACAGATCACTCCTGACTCTTTTCTCCAGTTGTTCCATCCTGACTGTCCTCTATTCTTCTTCTTTCTTCCACAGTCTCCACTGCTCTGAACAGTTGATCATCAGTATCTACATTTCTGGTCCTTTTCCACCTGTGCACCTTGAAAGTTTACCATTCAACTGTTCCCCCTCTCTTTTACACCCATGACATCCCTAGTAAAATTATAAAAAATAAAAAAACAAGTCAGTCAAGACATTGACCAGCTTTGGTCCTGGTTAATGTTTGGTTAGTGACTTTAATACCAGATGTTTCTTCATTGCTGTTTGTGAAATGTGAAGTGTCAACCCATGCTCTTCAGTCAAAGCTGCTGATGATTTTGATTGTTGCCAGTGAATTACCTGAGAGACAGAAGGCGTTACTGATTATACACTAACAGCAGCAGAGGGAGGTTAATATTGTAGGCTTAGAGGTTAATACATGTTCTCTACCACGGCTGACCCCCACGTTGATTTGATTTGCTGTCAGCTCATACTAGGTTATTAGGTGTATTTACATCAGGTCTTAATGAGAGCATGTAATCAAATTCACTTCACATGTATTGCATTATAGTGGAGGAAGCTGCTGGCCTGTGCGCTCCAGGCCATGTGACAGTTTGGCATCACTGGAATCACTTGTTACCATTGGGTTGATTATGTGGTTTTTTCAGCACATTTTTTCTTCTGCTCCTTGGCAGAAAGGGAGCCGTCACTTTGGTCCGGATGTCCATTCAGAAATCGTAGGATCTTCTCAATGGTGGCTTCCTGGTACTCATGGGACCATCTGTGAAGGAGAGAATTGCAACAGGCTTGATAATGTTTCGTAAAAGTATATATTACTGTCACTGTAATCGCTCGTAGGGAAGGGGCCAAGAAAAAAAAAATCAAATGTTACAATTTAAAATTAATATAATCCTTTCCAACTCAAAAAAGTTGAGGGCCACCACCCACACTATCATTTCACTAATGGGCCTCATCAGCTTTCAGTGTTCAATACAAAAGAAAATATTTTTTGTAAAATTCAGTTTCTCATAGATTCTGTGTAATACAACACTGAACCAGAATGGGTTTGAGAACTAAAGTATTTACCATAAAATGTGAAGAGCAAATATATAAAATATTATTATAAATTCAACTTTCACATCAAGTTGGCGGCAACAAAATATTGTTCCACGGACAGCAAATAGACCATGGGCCACGGGTTTGGGACCCCTGTTTTAAATGATCCAGATGCAGCTCATTTTTGTTTTGCTTTAGCTTCTTGTTCTGCAGATTACCTTTCAATCCATGAAAAACCTTGGCTAAGTGGCTACAAATGTTTAAATGTTTGATTTTTTTTTTACACATCCGCTGTAAATCTCATAAAACATTACCCTTTGAGCTTGTTAAAGATTTATAACAGTGATAAAACCCTTTTAAAGATGAATAATGTTTCCAGGTTGACACGTGAGATCTGCTAAATCAGTTACATCATTTGCGGTGGAGGAAAAAAAAACTTGATTTCTTCCAGACAACTGTGGTCAATTAGGAAGTGATGGTTTCACCAAGTCTTGATGTGACCTGATGTGACAGCAGTAACTCACTTGATGCCGTTAAATTTGAGGATGGGTCTCATGTCTTCTGGCAAAGACATGGGGTCTGGCCACACAAAATTTTCCGTCACAGGAACGATATTCTTCTTCCCAGCCAGGGCTGTGGCAATCTCCTGTCAGACACATGAGCATTTTATTCACTACTTTTAGACGTGTGCTTCTGTGTTTTCTACTACTGGTGTACAGACTACTCTGCCATACGACCCGACATTCAAAGTTAATACTGTTCAAAGTAGTTTTTTATATTAGATCAGTAAGTTTCAATGCATTTATTTTACAAAACAATGCATTGATTTTACAAAACTGTACCAAATGGAACAGAAAATAAAAGGCCAAAAGTATTACTGCATCAACAAGTACCTTGTGAACCCAGTCCTTCATGGCAGTATCACCCATGCACTTGTCAAGCGCGTTGCTGGACAAGACCAGGATGAAGTTCCTCGCCCGCTGCACACTCTGAATCAGTTTGTCCTCGAATTTTCCAGCCTCCAGCTTCTCCACATCGATGAAGACGCTGTATCCTCTGACCTGCAGATGGACCTTCAGGAGGCTGCGAGAACAGCAGGGACATAGAAAAGAGTTTGTCACAGATTGCAACCAACATTTTGAACAAAAACAAATCACTTCTTGTTTCTGGTCTCTCACCTAGCCAGCTGGGACCCTGTCGTCCGACGGTAGCTGATGAACACGTCAGGTCCTGCCGGCTGTGCATCTGTGTGACACGGTTTAAACGGCCGACGGGTGGCGCTCAGGATCTTGGCTCTGTGGATTCCGTTGTCTATGTGGCAGTCCTGCTGTAACTGCTGATCTGTCAGCGTCGCAATGCTGCGAAGATCCACGCCCGACTGCAGCAGACCGTAGGTGTACTGACGAAAACGGGGGTCCACCTCCACCAACCAGTCGCCCATGTTGTTCGGGTCGCACGTGGCGTAGTTGGCGTATGTTTTCAACACGCGAAGGTCTCTGAGGAATCTGTAGAGAAACATAACAACTGTGAAGGAGAGTGACTCTTAATGTGCTGAGACGTTTAATGGGTTTTAAACCACGTGCCTTTTTCTGGTGAGGCCCACAGTCATGCCCAGATCATTGATAAGATCCTGGTCTGTGATGTTCAGCAGCAGGTCTCCATCCACCTGCAGCTCCTGTGATGATATATTAGATGTATCAGATGAAGACAATACTTTGAGCTGTCTTTGTGCTTCTTTGACCAACCTTAAAACGGTCGCAATAGGCACTGAAGCCTATCTGCTGCAGCCACCTCTGCACGTCACCGGTTTTCCAGTTGGGAACACATGACAGGATACGCCTTGGTACTTCCTCTCCCATCATACTCAGAGCCTTCTTGGCGAGGGCTGAGACGGTACCGTTACTCGAATACATTGCAATTTTCTTCAGGCTCTGCACAGCTCCAATCTCATGAAATATCTTAGCAAGGAAATGAGAGAAAAAACAAAGTTAAGATAAAGTTTCTAAACTTTTTTTCATTGTTCTATATCTCAATGAAACAATACCTTTGTGTTGCGCTGCCGTGATTTGATGCTCGTCTCAACACAGAGGTAAAAAGCTGCGATGCACTTTCCCTCCAACCTGGTGCCGTCCAGCAAAGGTATGAGGTGCTGCAGATCGGCTGCTGTCTTCCCCTGCATGCTGTCTGCGCTGTCCAGCAAGTTGCGAGCAAATTCTTCTGGATCCAGGGATGCGATGAAAGGCTCCACCAGCTCCAAAGTTCCAGATTTCACAACTTCCTTTTCGATCTCCTTATTTGTAGCTAATACGGTCACTGCCAGACATGCATGAAAGCGAATTAGTTCATCCTCCTTGGAGAAGGCCAGCGGGAAGAGCCATTCAGCTGCTTGTTTCTCGATCATGGAGCGCTGGCAGCGGTGGCCTCCATACATGGCACAGTTGGCCAAGGCTACAGCACAGTGTCGCAGAACAGTGGGGTCTGTACCCCGGCACCAGTAGAGCAGGGCATCTAGGGCACCATTGGAGATGAGGTTGACAGATGTCTCCTCCGTGTGTTTGAACATGTGTTCCAGAATTCCTGACACGCTGCGGGCCAGCTGGGCATCTTCCTGCTGTCGAGTCAGGTTGAGGATGACGCCAAGTCCCATGCGAGCAACATAATCTCTGTTGGGAGCAATGCAAACATGATGCATTGAATTTATAATAGTAAAAAGTGATTTTTACCTGGAATACCTGATATAATTTTTTCCTCTGATTAAGAAAACAAGATACTGCAATACCTTGGTTGAGCCAAAAGTTGTGTGTCCACAACATGTCCAGAACAACAAAAAATGTCTTTTGGTCCCCACAACCCATTCAAAATGTGTAATAAAAAGGGTAAAACCACAAACTCTTTGGTGAATAATGTCATTGTTATCAGAAAAATTAACTTTCCATGCTGCAAACTTGTCTCAAACTATTTAACAACTTCTATGCAATTAAACTGTTCACTTACAAAGCAGAATATATTTGAATTCCCTTGTAGTTAGATTAGATTGTAGTTAGATGTTATTTATTTGAAATTTATGTTGTTAAATTGTTAAACCCAACATAAAGCATGGTGTATTGTTTCATTTTATTGTTGTTTTTTATTAAAATAAGCCTTGGTCGTTAGTTCCACAGTGATGAAAACGCAGTTAAAATGAATATTTCATAGAAAATGTAAAGGACAAACCTACCAAAACAGGAGAATGCGAAAAAACAAACATTAAATTGATAAGCCAACAACAGCTGAAGTGTGAATAAAGAGATCCTTAATTACCCAAAATCCCCTTCGTTTGCGTCACAAAACGTGATGACGTGACGGTTCGTTTGGGTGGGCTCATTTTAAAGTCAACTTATTAATTTAGTCAGAAAACCAACTAGAATTTGTACATTTCTTTATAATTTTGTGGCCTAAATGTTGTTTAAACCTATTTTAATTAACTGTTTTGAAATCAGTCGATTTTATTTTCCTTTTACATAAGATAACTTGTAATGCAGATGCTACATTGAGATTTACAGTGAAGGGAAACATTCTGTAGATGTTTACTTGTACAGAAGTAGGTGTTAATAGTATGTTATATTAAATGTTAACAAGTTTATATTCGTATGTTAGTCTTTGTGTAGACACACAGTTAAACTCCACTTGTTGGTTGCCATGGTTAAAGGACATACAATACATGGTGACGATGCTACCGACTGAATTACATCACAGTCTCAGTTTGAAGAGTCAGGTTGTTGCTTCTGTGTTTTTACCTATTCTCTGAGATGAGGATCTGCTCCAGGAGCTTGGTGGACTCATACGTGATCTCCACGTCTGGCGACTGCTGCAACTGGAGCAGCAGCTCCAGGCCTCCATCCAGCCGGATCCTATTGCAAATCTCCTCCGCCACCTGACGGCCCAAGGTGGGTAAAACCCAGGCCTCCTCCACCAGCTGGAAGATCTCCCCGATGGCAGCGCGGGTCTCCTCTAAATCCTCCAGCTCCTTGGCTGACTTCAACCTTCTGATGGCTGAGCGCAGGGCGGGGAGGGAGGTGTCCAGAACCGCTTGCACGTCTGCGGCGATGCCGGGCGAGACCGGCCTAGGGGTGACGGTGCCGGAGCCGCTCCTCCCTCTCTGCAGCCGGCTGACATAATCCGGCACCGTGAGCCTGTCTGAGCTGAACATGGTGCAGAAATATCGATGGAGTTTCCACAGGAAGAGCGTCAGAGACAAGAGCATCTACCGGCGAGGAGCAAGTCAGTGTGGCCGGATGAATGGATGGAGGGAGGGAGGGAAGGATGCAGGACACGCAGTGAAGAGAATCTCCAAAAATAGATAAATGTTGCGATTTTAGATGGGATTCCTGCATATGTTACTTTCAAAGATGTGAAAAAAACCGGACTCCCACTCCTGGCCTGGACTGTAAATCAAAAACTGGCAGCTTCACCAAGCTATAAGATTCATGTTTCTCCTGACAGTGAGCAGATAATCAGCTCAGAGGATGTTGACTCCGCTCTTGTTTATCCCCCCAGTATCCGACCGAACACCGGTTCCAACCACACGGCCTAACAACAACAGAGCCAAAAATGGGAAAATAAAAACCTTAGTATTTTCCAAGAAACAGTCCCGATATTCCTTCTTTTATCACAAAGGTTCTACAGACAAAGACACAGCTTCGATCACCGCGAAAAATCCTTCCCATTCCTTCCAGCATCCGACGCACGGCAGCGTCTGCTTTACGGCCGAACCATAAAAGATGACACCGATCATCCAACAGCAGCATAAGCATCTGACCTATCTCATCCTTGGGTCAGCACAACAGCAGCATCCGCATACATACAGGCTTCGATGAGTGGTCCTCTGGGACATACACCGCCCATCGGTTGCTGCGCCGGTTTGCGCTGCAGACTAAAAGAAACGTTCCCTCTCCTTGGCCCTGCTGAAGGGCCCTTTAACAACAGTGAGCTTTTCTTCTAATGACTGCCCTCTGCTGGTGAAACTGGGGAACTTATATTATTAAATTCAATAATGATAAAAAAAAATCCAATCAGTCAACAAATGTTGGCTTTTTAAGATGAACAACGGAGGTAAACATTTAATTGACGCGAAAATCTATGGAAGATTGTTTGAAAAAATGTAATGATGTGTTATGGATTTTTATGACACACACCAATCTAAGGGACAAAAGATAGACGGACGGACGAACAGACAGACAGAAGGATAGATAGAAGGATAGATAGATAGATAGATAGATAGATAGATAGATAGATAGATAGATAGATAGTCTATAAAGGAGTTGGTAAAAGGACCATATAAACGGATTCTCACATTTTGTAATTACAACACAGGAAGTACAATCCAAGAACTCCGACTCTGGAAAATTCTTCTCCTAATAAGTTATGTGTTCAGGAGTCAAAAGACAATCACATGATTACATTTATTTGTTTCCTGTTGATCTCCTCCTCTGTTTATTGGCTCCTGGAGTTTGCCAATACTGTTAAGTAAACAGGGGTGAGGGGTGGGAGAGTGATCAGAGGCACACGGTCCATCATTACTCTCTCAGTCTGGTTTTCACCCTCTGCACTGACAACATGAAGCTGTGGATGGTCCTGTTGCTCTGGCTCGTCACTCAAGCACTGGCTGAAGAAGGTAAAATATTTCCAGATTGGAACATTTTCTGTTCATTCGTCCTGCTGCTAAATGTAAAATGTAGTTTGTTTGATCAAAGTCTATTTTTATTTATTAGTTTCAACTGAATCTATTGCCAGGAGTCAAACTGAATTCAAGGCCAGGATATGGTCAAACTGTAGAGGTGATCAGCTGTTTGTTTCTCCACAGAGTCGTGTATGGGTCGCTGTGAAAATGGCTTTGACTCTCAGAGGCAGTGTCAGTGCGACTCCATGTGCAAGTACTACCAGAGCTGCTGCTCTGACTTCCAGGTCGTCTGTGGGATGATAAGTAAGGCAGCGTCTGAACATGCAGTAAAGCCAAAAGTCAAACCAAAAACAGAAAAGAACAATGACATTAATCACACTTTTTTTTTTTTCTTCTCTATCAGCTCGTGGAGACACTTTTACTTTTGCAGAGGACGATGACGAGGACGATTCATATGGAGTCACCACTCCATCCCCTGCCCAATCAGCCCCATCTCCAGCTACCAGACAACATCACATGATGCCCACCCCAGAGGCTGTGAGAGACTTCAGACCACCACAGCGTCTGGACAGCACATTTGAAATGAGCAAACCGCAACGAATCTCCCTGATACCTGATGGACACAGACGACCAGTATTCCCCGCTGATGACTCAAAAACAGAAACAGCCCCCTCAACTGCCCCACCAAAGGTAACCACGGCCCCCGTCACCACTGGCACCACTGAAGCTCCAGACCCAGATGCTGACGTCTGCAGCGGGAGGCCATTTGATTCGTTTATGCAGCTAAAAAACGGTTCTGTCTATGCCTTCAGAGGTGAGACTCATCTCTGAAACTCCAGTCATTCATCCCAAAAACTTTTTAAAAACAATTCCACCCATTTTTTTCCCCTAGGCAAGTATTTCTTTGAACTTGAACAGAGGTCTGTGGCTCCTGGATTCCCAAAGCTAATTCAGGACGTGTGGGGCATCGAGGGGCCGATCGATGCTGCCTTCACCAGAGTCAACTGTCAAGGAAAGACTTACATCTTTAAAGTACGAGAAAAATGACATTGTTTTACAGTAGAAGAAAAACATTATTAGACCACCCCATGTTTTCTTCAATTTCTTGTTCATTTTAATGCCTGGTACCACTACAGATATATTCCCTCAATGATTCTCAATGACTTAATGATACAAGTTGATGATACACTACAGCTAAATTGATTTTGTGTTTTTTTTTAAATCAACAGGGTTACAAGTACTGGCGGTTTGATAATGGAGTGCTGGATGACGACTATCCTCGGGATATCAGTGTGGGATTTGACAAAATTCCCGATCACGTGGATGCAGCTTTTGCCCTTCCTGCCAATGGTCACCATGGAAAAGAAAGAGTATATTTTTTTAAAGGTACAGTGAAATGTTGTTCAAGTAAGTCCTATGATGCCCAATGTGGGGTGTGCAACGTTTTTGGTTGCACACGTTTTTGGTTGCAAAACAAAGAGTTTTTGGTAAAAAAAAAAAATTGATTGTTGCTGTTGCACCTGTGGTGGGTAAGCAAGTGGATTTTATTTAGGAGTTTAGTAGGAATGTTCAATAATATGGGCACACTGATATTATTTTGTCAATATTAGCATTATTATTGACTTAAGT
This sequence comes from Paraplagusia blochii, assembly GCA_016785265.1. Classification (NCBI taxonomy): domain Eukaryota; kingdom Metazoa; phylum Chordata; class Actinopteri; order Pleuronectiformes; family Cynoglossidae; genus Paraplagusia; species Paraplagusia blochii. The sequence goes on along the minus strand of JAFBJS010002760.1, from coordinate 75,275 downwards.
TATCAATTTTAGCTCCAATAATAAAAACCTGATGGCTGTATACACAATTATACCTTTTATGTCCCAAAGGGACAATGGCTAGGATTCCATGATCAATAATACAAATATATTTGATTAGGAAATATTTTCTCAGTGAAGACAACAACAAACTCAAAATGAAGTAGAGTCATTGGTACAAGATTCTAACCTTGTATACCGGTCTGGTAGCAGAAAATTATAGGCACTTGGGAAACCCTTGTTGTGTGCATGCACAGTTAATTCAGGTAGGAAGATTTTATAGGTAGGAAAATACTTCAGAACAACGCAAATCTACTTTTATTGAGGGGTATGTATCTGCCATAAGTGTTTAGAGAATAGAACCATAACTGGATTTTAGCCAAAAATGTAATAACAGACATCCCTGACAATCATGTCTTGATTGTTTTTTTCTCTTTCCTCCAGGGGATCAGTACTACATGTATGAGTTTTTGCATCAGCCGTCTCATAAAGAGTGCATCACCATGTCCGAACGTTCCCCCTCTACTCTCTTCAGGCAGTACACTGACATCTACTACAACGACTACGAAACCTTCTTCAGCAACCTGTTTTCTAACAGTATGTCTCTGCATTGGCCTCTTATGTTTTCAAATCAAAGCTGATGTTTTTTCAGACGCTCCTTTCCCCTCTCTCCCAGTTCCTCAGCATCATGACCAGCACCATTTCATTAACAAGGACTGGAAAGGCCTCCAGTCTCCAGTAGATGCTGCCATGGCAGGGAGGATTTACGTGAGCCCCTGGAGGCCCTCATCACGCCGCAACGACTACAACCGCAATCAGTGGTGGAACCAGCAGTATGGACAGCAATGGGACCAGCAGTACGGACAACAATGGGGACGCAGGAGGCAGAACCGTTCACCCGCATGGGGCTCCATGGCAGAGCAGGGAATGAATATGGGTCAGGAGATGGCTGAGAGAGGGATGGAGATGGGGATGAGGTTGGCAGAGAGGAGGATGGAAATGGAGGAAAGGCTGGGACGGGACTGGAGCAGACAGTGGGACCAGGACTGGGACCAGGACAGATGGAGAGACCGGTACGGCAGCAACAACAGAGGCAACTATGATTCTAGATACGACAGGTCGTATCGCAACAGGCGCTGGGGTCAGCCCATCCAGAGCGTCTACTTCTTTAAAGGGGGTAAGAGGACACGGCAATTAATCAATAACTGATTAATCACAAATTACTGGCCTTAGGATACAAACTTCTGTAAATCACAGCTTTTCAAACCACAAGTTAGCAATTATTTCTAGATTTTCTTTGCAATATTAGGAAACATATTGTTACGGCCTCTCCACCAGATCCACGGTCAACCCAAAATGCTGTCTTCTGTCTTACTTTTTGGGTTAGAAAAATAACGTTTAACCTTTAAGTTTGACACTAGGGTGGTCATTATAATTGTTTGGGAAATTTTTCAAATTAAATATAGAACCCAACAACGTTCACAGTGGAGTAGTTTATACGCAGTGAATTTGATCGGTTTAGCAGCGTATGTCACCGTTACTTGATCTTCAGTGTCCTTATGGTAGTATACTTTCATACTTGAGAAGAAATTTGACATTTTCTGTGTCATAACCTGCGCTCTGATGGTTCGGACAGAGCACCTAAAGAGGTGGAGACGACTGAATTTTCCTCTTATGCAGTCTGCTACAGCAGCAATGTAAAGATTAATTATTATATTATGTGAAAAGACACAAATTAACCAGGGATGTTTTATTTAGGATTATATCCTCAGCAGTCATGGTAACAGACACCTAGTGGTCCTCACACAAACAAAGAGACAGAGAGTGAGAGACGGAGGGATGTAGTTTCCTTTTGAGAAGAAGAATTAAATGTTTCTAGGAGGAGTGAAAATCAAATTCATGAAATTGTTGTTGTAATTGTTACTGATTAGAAATTCTACGTAACTTTTATGAATATAACATTGTTAGATGTCATATGGCTACGAAGTAAATTGGTTTATAAGAACAGGCTGAATCAACTTATTCATCCTTGGTCTAAATCCAACATGTCTGAGCTGCAGACAGGAGCTGAGGGAAAGAAAACAGAGCATCTTTCATGTCAATAATTGTTTTGTCTGATTTATCCCAGTGGCTGGTGTCACATGTTGTTATTTAGTCACAATAACAGACTCCTGTTACTTTAGACAAAGTAACAGGAGCCTGAAATATCTTATCTTCCTTGGTACACACTGGCATTTGGTCCTTTTTATCTTTTTAGAGTCATAAATATTTATTTGACTAACATAGAAAATGTGATTCAGTGTGTATATAACCTTTATTAGGATATGGTCACACCATGTGCAGATAGTGAATTTTACAAAGATGATTTATTCCAGTCATATGTCTGACCCAGACTGTAAAACGTCAAATGGTTTTACATTTCAGATAAATACTACAGAGTTGACCTCAGCACCAAGAGAGTTGATCCCGCCTCGCCTCCGTATCCCAGATCCATCGCTACATACTGGCTCGGTTGTTCCGATCCCAAAGGAGCAGAGAAGTAGCTGATTGAAAATGTTGTTACAATCTTGGTTGTAATTTGACCTACTCTTTTATGTTGGTTTGTGAAATATGTGTTAAAATGTTCAGATGTTTAGAGGAAAAAAAAGAGCTGCTTACTGACTTCAGTGGTTATTGATTAGACCAAAGTCCAAGCTGTGCTGATCTAGGTCAAAGTTCAGCAGGTTGATCTTCTGAGCTGTGTTGTTGTCTTTGTGTAATCTGTCCTTTAGATCAGCTGACCTGCTTTAACCCTCTTTAACTTATGTAGCCATTAAGGCGTTTTAATGTTTTATTACATTCTCACCATATCATATCATCAATGTACAGTATGTTCTGCAAAGATCCATCGATGTAAAAATCCAGGACAGAAAAGGAAACATTTACAGAGCAGATGTCAAAATATATGATGTTTTATTGGATATAAATATATACAGTACATTGATGTGGAAAATATTTACATTTAGATAATACATGCCATATACTTTCTACATTTAAAAAACACAAAGCAATCATGTGCTTAAGGCCAACCGCAGGTCACAGGACAGTGACAGCAGGTTTCAACTGTTGGGACACTGCCACAACTGGTGGCTCTAGTATATTTGCTCCTCACCGTCTGCATATACATATATATTTATAAAGTACATACATAAAGTCAGTATTTTTTGTATTTGCTGTTTGTCTCCCAGAGGAAATGGCACAAAAATTAAAATGTGTTTCTGCAAATAGTAAAAATTACGTCATTTATTCAACGTTTGAAAGTTTCTGTTCCATCAAAGAAGAGTGGGTTTAGCAAACATACATTATACTCCCAAGACAGAGAGAGTACCAAGAATATGATAGAGTTGAGGATAGCATTAGGATAATGGTTAAGATAAGGGTAAGGGACGAATAAGATTCATGAGACATTTTAATCTTCTGGCTGGATTTGACTTACACTCAGCTGCAAAATAAAATAAATTATTTCACGTTCGTTATAGTCACATCCACAAAATGGCGCCCAAGCGAGCTGGTGCGACTTATAGTTTGGAAAATAAATAGGTAGGTGTCAACTTGGAACAAGGGTCTCCAAAGCATCACATAATCAGTCATGGAAAAAATGAATAGACCACTCTGCTGTTTTCTTCAATTCCTTGTTCATCTTAATGCCTTGTTCCACTAAAGGTTTATCACCTGGGGGAAACAATGAACACAAAACCATGCAATGACTAAAAGCACTGTATTTGTCAGTACAATGTTATTGCTAGTGATGTAGGAACGGAAGTGATTTTTGTCACTGTCAATAAAACCATGCAAAATGGTCAGAAATCAGCGCTGAAATTAAACTGAATTATGAGCCTTTTTTGTTGTTATTATATTTGTCCAGATTAATGTAGATTAAGTGGAAGCAGACTTTTAAATGGACAAGAAATTAAAGAAAGAGTGGCCTAATCATTTTTTCCATGGCTGTAGGCAACCAGCCTATAAGTAGCTTGCAAAAAATGACGATGACAACAACTGAACTATGCATTAACAGTCGCTCGATGATAACGCAAATGAATGTAAGTTATAATACAAAAGAAATACACATGCCCCAATAGGTTACAATATTAATCATAACACTGGAGAAGAGCCAAACACTCAGAGAAGAAATGTGAACTCTGAGCGTCGTTATCCCTGCAGCAATTTTTTTTTATAGTTATCACTCTTTGTTTCTTGACCGACACCTGTTGACACTGGTTACGACTGGTGAATCATAACATTTTCATAGCAGGGTTCGTCGCACTCGCTGACCACGGCTCTTGCGTTGGCGATGATGTCTGTGTTGTCTCCTGTCGGCCCCACTGTCAGGTAGCTGCTCTCAGCGCTAACTGTGCTTTCCTGTGCCATCAAAGCTGACCCAGAGTCAGCAGAAGTCAGCTCTGGCACACTCTTAAGAATGGACGACAGCGGCCGTTTCGGGGTGCTGCTCTCTGGTGTTGGACTTTCATTAGAGTTCACTGTGTCCGAGGTAATGTGAGACGCATGTTTCCGCCTCAGGGGTTTACTAACAGCAGTCTCCCCCGCTGGCTGGCCCCCCTGCTCCCAAACACTTGCCCTAGCACCAAGTTTCCTCCTTGGCGGTTTGGTGACCACCTCACCTCCTCTGGTCTTGCTCCTGCAGGATTCCTGCTCTTTTTGTCTCTGCAGGCTGCCCAGTCTTCTGAGCATGGCCTGGACTGGACCTTCAGGGTTGGTCTGTGTCACAGGTCTGCCTGATTTACCCACTGTCACGTACACAGTGGTGACTTTTTTGGAGGTATTGACCTGAGTATCAGCACCGGGTGTTGTCACCAGGTTCCCTTTCTGTGCAGCTGTGTTCGACATTGTGCGTCTTCTTCCCGCAGAACCCGCGACCTGCATGGTGGTCCTGGAAGGGGTTTGCTCCTTGTCCCGATCTCCTGTTTCGCAGCGTGTCTCCTGGATTTCTGTCGCATCCACATTACAGTCCATCTCTGTAGCTTCCCCTCCAACCTCGTCCCCAGGCGTAGCAGGAATTCCCTGATTCTGCAGGGCAGAGAGCATGGAAATGCCCCAGCTGGATTTAGGTTTGCCTCGTGCCAGAGCCCCAGTGTCCTGAGCGGAGCCTCGTCTTTCCTTGGGGCTGAAGCGGGTCCCCTCGGCAAAGGAGACAGATGGACGCTTGGACTTGGCGATGCTGGATGTGCGAGGAATGCTAAAGGGGGAAGTGATGTCCTCGCTGCTGAAGCCATTAGGGTCTAAGAACATGTTACACTTGGAACTCATCTCCTGGAACTCACCACCTGCCACTGCTGGGATGTCTGTGAAATACACAGTGACACAGTGGGGGCAAATGTTAACTAATTGCTTTATACTGACCTATGATGCCAGTATTAACTGAATCACTGCAAAGACAAGCGTACAGTGTGCGATTTTTGCCCGACCTTTGGCGACTCATGGGGTCACGACAAGCGATTATCACATCACAATCTCCTCCCAGCTACCTTACAGTCCAATGTGTGCAAATAAAACCTGTTTGAAATCCTGAATGCCTCAAATTCCTGAAATATTTACCTCAGACTGCCACACTGCACGAGTGAACATAGATACAAAGAAGTCAACAATATGGAGCAGCATAGAAGAACTGTCTTCAAAAATATTCCCTTGTTTATACATGCTGTTGTTCCCTTGTATTTTCTATGTCTGTGCACAAAAAAGCACAAATTACCTGGAAAATGATTTTTGTTTGCTGAACGTTATTATCTTTGTGTCTCAGAGAACAACTGTGAGCATCTCTGCATCTCCCACTACTGGCTTCTTCTTCCTCATGCTTGTCTTTATTCACATTGTCTGCATTATATTACATTACATTACAATACATCTGCCAGACCCTTTTATCCAAAGCTACAGAGTCAGATGTGCTGTGTATGATCGCACAGTGTGATCAGTCCAATCACACCCAACCATCGGATCGCAAAGTGTAAGAACACAATTCGCGTAAAGTGTAAACCCCTGCAATTCCTTCCTACAGTGTCAGCAGCAGATGGACATGTGATTGAAAAAAAAACACACAGGTCAGAGCTTAAAGTTTTTGGGGGTTTTTTATGTAAGAATGATGGTTTGAATTGGTATCGCCAGTGGTACCGTGTATTTTCATTGTCATATCTAAAGTATTGTATGCAAGTGTGTGAAATAAGTACAATAAGACCAACAAGGACACATCTGAGTGTTTTTCTGCTCTGTTAACTTAACCTTCTATACCTTTATGGCAATTTTCTTACAATGTAGCACAAAGTGCTGTAAACATAACCTCTGTTAAACCAAATATGTAAAATGTTCAAGTTTAAAGATTAAGTTTAAGCATTAAAAAAGGATGTAGAGAGAGTAAAGTGTGCCTTACCCTCTCTTGGAGGGACACAGTAAAGTGCTTCTCCCTCCTCTTCATCACTGTCGAAAGATGAGCCCTCTGTCACCCACCCTGAAGATGGAGGTTCAATGAAGCTGTGGTTGAAGGTCAGCTCAGGGTCATGGTGAGATACTGCATGTATATAAAAAAATAAATGTTAGGTAACTGACTTGTATATTGGCTAACAGGGATTAATCAGTTATTGCATTAGTACATGTGAGTGAAGAAACAGGAAAATCATTGTGCTTTTATTAGTTGGAATATATGTTTGGTCTATGTATAATATTATAATTGCATTTCATGTAAAATAAAGGCAATACTTTTATTAGACTTTGCCACTAGATGTCACTAAGTTCGCCAACTTCAGCCTTTGTCTACTTATAACACTGTCATTCCTGCTGGTTTTTCTTCACTGACCAGTGACACGAGGCAGACCAGAGGACCAGTTGGAGATACACGGGAGAGTGGCGCTGATGTTGGCCAAGACACTGTAGACGTGATACTTCATCCGGACTGACAGACCACCATCAGCCAGATTCGCTCTGAAAAGATTGTAGAACTTTTACAATCGCACTAAGTCAAACACAGTTTAAAAACGACTCACTACTAACACAACAGAAACTAAACACAAAGAACATTTGGAAAACAGAAGGAGGACGGACCTGTCTTTGGCATCAGCCGGTCGTCCCCCACAACACAAACAGCAGCAGAGCACAGCTAACAACAAGAGAAGCAGAGGAACCAGAACGGCAGCCAATACAGCACCAGTGGAACCTGAGAACCAGGAAATAATGAACTGATATTCACTGACACACAATGGCTCAAGGGATGGACAGATGTATGAATGGATGGATGATGGATTAATGGGTGGATGGATGAAGTGATGGATAATAGATAAATGGGTAAATGGATGAATGGATGGAGTGATGTAGTGATGGATGGATGGACAAATGGAAGGATGAATGGAGTGGTGAATGGACGGATAATGGATGGATGAGAGATGGTTGAATGGATGGATGATGGATGAATAGATGGACAAAGGGATGAATGGATGGAGTAAGGGATGCTGGATGGACGATGCATGGATTGATGGATAATGAGTGGATGGATAGATGGATGGGTAGATGGATGAAAGGATGGAGTGATGTAGAGATGGATAGATGGACAAATGGATGGAATTACAAATGGACAGATGGATGGATAGACACATGACAAATGGATGGATGGACATACTGCTGGGACAGACTCCAGTCACTGGGTGGCAGTTGACTCCTTCACCACAGTCACACACTGAAGAACAGTTGAGGCCAAACTGTGGGGCGGGGCAGCTGCTGTTACAGCTGGAAATGACAAACAAACAACAACAACATAATGAATTCACCCAAACATCCGACCGTCCCAGAACAGTGTGTTTGTGTCTGTGTGTGAGTGTGTTACTGTGGACGTCAATATTTTTGATCTTGAGAAGCAGAACATTGAAGGAGCAGGAACAAACAATCTTTTTTTCAACTTACGTCACTTTAGCAAAACAAGATGGAAATGTAATGTTGGATTGAAGTGATGTCAAAGCATTAATAGTCAACTTAAATTTAAATAAATTGCAAATACATTAAATCAAATTAAATCTAAATAATCTTTGAATTAATCCATCTTTATTTTATTATCTGTTAACGGGTGACACGGACACCAGTCTCCACTATTGCCACCCAAATCACACTGCACCATTATTATACAGATGGCACTTTGCTCACAAGCACTTCAGTGGCAACCTGGCAGTTGATGGACTTGAACCAGAAGCTTTCCAGACCAAGTCCACTTCCCAAACTGTTGGGCCATGACTGCTGCTAATTTTAATAATCCTTATAAATTACAAATTAAGTACATGAAAAAGTTGACAGAACCTTCACTCTCCTGCTGATTCTGAAACCTTCTACAATTCAGGTTTCAGTGGAAAGCGAATCAGGTCTTTAATAATTCCTGTCAGCTCACCTCTCTCCCCAAAAACCTGGCTCACAGACACATCTTCCTGTCACATGATGGCAGATACCATGGACACAAGGGTTACACAGGAACCTGCAGCTGTCTCCAAACGTCCGGTCAGGGCAGGGTGTCTCACACCTGTGTGTTATACACAAAAACACACAAAGACATAATAAAAAGGTTTGTGAGACTATTGATGAAAATGAAAGAATATTTTAAAAATATTGTAAGAAAAATCACTAACAGACCTGTTTCCAGTCCATCCTGGGTCACATCGCAAACACTGGCCATTTTGAGGGTCACATGTCTCATTCTCCCTGCACCGTGGACACTTTTCCTGACACCCGTGGCCATAGTAACCATATGGACAGGGACGGTCACACCGAGTTCCGTTCCAGCCGGGCTGACAGGCAGCACAGGTTCCATCAGTAGGAGAGCAGACCAAGTTGTTTCTACAGTGTCCACAACTGCAGAATAAGAAAGAAAATCAGCCTTGTTCTGGTAAAATAACTGAAGATAAAATATACTTAAGAGACAGACATACAGAGAGAGACACACAGACAGACAGATAGATAGACAAACAGAGATGGACAGACAGATATATAAAATTAGACTAAGTTGTAGTTCATAACTCCTCAAAGATATTTCAACATTTTAACATTTGTCTTCATCTGTCTTCAGACTATTTGACTAACCTTCTACGTCCACAGACTTACCGCATTTTACATCCACTTCCATACATCCCAGATTCACAGGACTTGTTACAGAAGCGACTCTCGTAGCCTGGGTGACACACACACTTCCCACTGCCTGGGTCACAGCTGCTGTGTGTGAGGTCACAGTTACAACTCTGGTCACACGTGGACCCCCACCATCCTGCCTCACACAAGCAGCCTCCCGACCGCTGGCTGCAGGCCGACAGGTTGCAGTTACAGGAGAACGAACATTTCACCCCCCAGTGTCCTCTCTGGCACTGACACCTTCCAGTCAGCTGCTCACAGACGGGGCCCACTGAGGTCCCGCTCCCACACTGGCACAGCTTGGAGCAGGTGGGCGTCCACCAGCCTTCGTCACAGGTGCAGTTACCGTGTACCGGGTGACAGTGGCCATGGCGGCTGCATTTGCAGGTATACTGACACAAGGGGCCCCAGCGGTTAGGGTGGCAGGTGCATTCACCGGTGACAGGGTGGCAGCGGCCGTTAGGGTGACAGGGACACACACGCCGACAGTCTGAAGACCAGAACTCTGGTGGACAGCCTGTGGGAGGACCAGACGGAACACTGGAATATAGCACGGTTCAGAGAATCTATCTGACTTTATCTGAGAACAATTATTTATGACGAATCAAAAGGAGCAGGAGGTTCTAAATAAACAAATAAATACACAAGAATATTATGTATATTTACAATAATATTTTCTGGGTTATTCCAATAGGCGCAGAAAGGCTCACAGTATGGTGCAATAAATATATACTATAAAGTGCATGTAGTACTTATAGTCCTTGAATTAGCTCCTAAAAATAAAGGTAAAATTGACATAAACATAAGACATAGGAGCACAATAAGTTCTTAATATTGTTCTTATTCTTAATATTGTTCTTATTCTTAATATTGTTCTTATTAATATGTTCTTAACATATTCTTAATAATAACACAATAAAGAGTCAAAGAACTTGAAGAGAACCTAGAGAGATGGAGGTTTGGACAAGAGAGAAGAGGAGTGAGGGTCAGTCGAAGCAAGACAGAGTACATGTGTGTACAGTAGAATGGTGTGGTTAATAGGAGCAGAGGTGGAGAAGGTGGAGGAGTTTAGATACTGAGGATCAACTGTTCAGAGCAGTGGAGACTGTGGAAGAGAGGAGAAGAATAGAGTGGAGACAGGATGGAACAACTGGAGAAAAGAGTCAGGAGTGATCTGTGATAGAAGAGAGTCAGCTAAGGTGAAGGGAAAGTTTTACAGGACAGTTGTGAGACCCGTTATGATGGATGGATTAGAGACACTAGGAATAGGTAGAAGACAGGAGGCAGAGCTGGAGGTGGAGGAGTTGGAAGGATGGAACGAGGTGATTAGAGGGACAACACAGGACAGGAAGGGTTAGAGAAAAACCTGGAGAAGCCAGATTAAGATGTTTTGGACATGTTCAGAGGAGGGACAATGAATACATTGCTAGAAGAATGAATCTTGACATGGAGCTACCAGGTAGGAGACAAAGGGGAGATTGATGGATGCAGTGAGGATGTGGTGACAGGGTAAAATTAAAAGAAATGGTGATTATCTGTGGCAAACCCTGAAAAAGTAGAAGAGGAAGAACATTTTCTAGTTCTATGAAGTCCTGGACTTGTAAAAATGTTTAGAAATAAAGTCTCAAAAAGGGGGCGTGGTAGCAAAATTTAAACGGGCAGAAACGACTGAAGGGATTGGGCGAACATTTTAGATTATTTCCTTTCAAACCAAAATCTAATTAAAATAAATTCTGCCAAGTCACAGTAATATTATGGGGGAGGTTATTTTAAAACATATCAATTACCATGCACTGAACCATGTACTAAGTTGACGTTGAAATAATATTTGCTAATGGTATACAACCCCATACAGTCCTCCATTTTGTATATTTCCGGTTTAACCGGAAGTATACCGTATACTGTCTGTAATGCGTATTATTTGTAAATTATTTCTGTGTATTTTTGTAAAGTATTTATGTGTACTTTAAATCTAATTTACCGTAATTATGAATATTTGCTAAATACTCAGAATTAATTGCTTAAAAGAGGTTTAGAAAATGTGACTCACGTGTTTTACATTGAGCTCCATAGTAACCGGGCGGACAGCGACACACACCGGGGTAGACACAGGTCTCTTCTCTCAGACACGACTGTTCGCCCTCGCACACAGCTGCACACAAACACAACATTCAACCGAGGGTTAAAGTGAGAGAAATGGCCGTCGATATGAAGGCGGTGAAGAAATTACTTAATTAAATTACTTTATACTCACGTATTGTGCACTCTGCCCCCTGTGGGCGCCATCCGGTACAACAAACAGGGGATGACGGGTCTCTGTGTGTTTACAACAGAGTTGGGTCAAGGCTGGTGTAACCGGAGTTAGGAGCAGTATGATAATAATAGGAGAAGAGAAAGAGCTCGGCCATGAGTGGGAAGAAAACAGTGACGACGATTTTCAGCTTAATTTCCTGCCATTTAACAGTGAAAATGCAGCAGGTGTGGAGTGGAGGGAGGAAGTGAGTCAGTGGAGTTGTATTATTTAGTATATCACAGGAAGGTGGGGAGATAGAGATATATAGGGAATAGAACAGACGAAAAAGTCATTTATTATATAAAACTGTTTAGTTGTTTTTTTTTACTGTTAACTACACACACAGGAAAAAATAGTTTTTACTTAGGGGTCTTTAAAAGTTTGGGCTTTATTTCAATTTTGAATTGTTTCATTTTCTTGATGCAGGATAAACTGCTAAATCTAACTTTCTCTATAGAGTATAAAGTATTTTAATAACGTAAGTATTATAATTACTATCTAGCCCGGAAATCATAAATTAATCAATAAAAAATAAAATAAACAATAAAAATAACGAAAAAAGAAATTTGATAAAACTAACATATCTACTGTCTCACAAGTGAAGTATTTAATCCAAGATAAGGAAAAAATATTCAGGTTTTTCCATTTTCCATTTAGTTATATTGTCATTAACAATTGTATAGAATTGAATATGAGGATGTCTCTTTAACTTATTTTAAAAATTTAGGTAACAATAAACTTTCTCCAAATGTACATAGCTAGTCAACACATGGCCAGACACTAGTCCTGTCCTTCAGTGGTCAGTATAGTCTTCTTCTTCTTTTCCTAAAGAAAAGAAGCTAAAAGGAGCCACATCTCCACCCTCCCCGTTCTCTGTATCTTCTACTCTTTTACTCCAACTACCTCCATGACCTCCCTCACTGCATCCATCAATCTCCTCTTTGTCTCCTGCCTGGTAGCTCCATCTCTAGGATCATTCTTCTACCAATGGATCCAATGACCCTCCTCTGAACATGTCCAAACCACCTCAATCTGTCTTCTCTAGCTGTTTCTCAAACCACTGGGTCAAGATAATAAAAGACGAAAAATTATTTAAAAAAAATCAACCAATCAATGAGCCTGCTACCTGGCATTGTAGCAGACATTCTTCCCATCAGGGTCCAGTGTGTGTGCTGTTGTCCTGAAGCAGCAGAGTAGGAGACTCAAAGCTTTGAGCAGCAGGATCATCTCCACTCCGGACCAAAACCAAAAACCCAGGTTTCCTTGACCCACTCTGCAGTCGACTTCTTTATTCCTACTTACTTTTGTCAAAGTCCAGTCAGAATGAAAGACAACCAAAGGGCGAAATCTCTCTGCCTCCCAAACATCCACCCTTCCCTTCCTCTCGCTCTCACTCTCTCTGGTTCTTCTGTGAGTCGTCTTGTGGCCACGGTGCAGCCTGTGAGGTCAAAGCCCCATGGTTTCCTCTTCCCATTTCCTGGGGAAGTCAGAGCCACTTCCTTCTATTCAGCCAGACAGCAAGGCTTTTTAAAGATGGTCGAACAGTGAAACACTGCTGATGTTCAGCCCTTCCCAGAATTTGGTGCTGGTGGTTTTCCAAGATATGATGAAAAAAAAAGAGCAATGTGTCATTATGTCCAACAATGGTCACATGACCACACCTGCACACAACTGGTCATTTCCAGGTGTTAGGATTTGCACTTTACAGACCAGTGAGACCAGCAATGATGTATGGATTAGAGACACTAGGAATAGGTAGAAGACAGGAGACAGAGCTGGAGGTGGAGGAGTTAAAAATGCTGAGATTCTCTTTAGGAGAGACAAGGATGGACAGGATCAGGAATGAGGTGATTAGAGGCACAACACAGACAGGAAGATTTGTAGAAAAGCTAGAGAAGACAGATTGAGATGGTTTGGACATGTTCACAGGAGGGACAGTGGATACATTGGAAGAAATGTGATCCTAGAGATGGAGCTACCAGGTAGGAGACAAAGAGGAGATTGATGGAGTCAGTGAGGGTGGACATGGTTGGAGTTGGAGTTGAGGATGCGGAGGACAGGGAGAGATGGAAATTGTTGACTCGCTGTGGCAACCCCTGCAAAATAGAATAGGCTGAAAGGAGAAGAAGAAAAAGGATTTGCACTTTACACAAACAGGCGACTTCTTTTTTTGTCAAAGGTGAATGGATTTATTGGATCGTCCATCATTTTATGATCAAAAAAAAAACAACATTTATATTCTGTCACAAAACTACGGAAGCGTATTGCTGCCACACTTGAAAAAAAAATTGGCCCAGTACCATGTTATAACGTGATACTATCACGAAATAACGTGATAGTATCACGTTATAACATGATAAGTTTTACGTAATTTCGTGATAGTATCACGTTATAACGTTTTTTTTTCTAAGTGTGGCAGCAATACACTTCCGTACAAAACAACTCCGATCTTAGCAAGAAATAATTTTTTTACCACACAACTCACGCAATTATTTTCACTGTTCACTAAAAAAACTGCAGGAAAACATATAGTGCGTTACATCACCGGACTGACTGCTGCCATGATGAGCTGAGAGTCTCTGTGTGTTTGTCGCATAACATTGACAAAATACTCCATACCTTCTTTCAAGTACGCGAGGGAACTCCTAACTGAGAGGTGAAGCACAACACATAATGGGAATATCTAAAATTTTGGCACAAAAATGCACAAAAACTGTGGCACAGTGCAAAGACTAAAGACTGAGAAGATAAGAAAATATACTTTTTTTACACATTGAATAAAATACAGTAAATGTTACAAGGTTCTGGTGCAACGCTCTCTCAAAGTGCTTCAATGGAAAATGAAAAACAAAAAAGAAAATAAAACAACAATGCCCACTGGTGGACAAAAAGGTACGGTGCACACTCCTGTAATGTCTTTGGTTTCGATGAGATGTTGTTTTTTTATGTAAATATCTAAATTATATGGATGTTGAAAAATAAAACATATCAAAATAAGAATGTTTTGGTGTTTTTTATCTTAAAAATGTCAAAAGATTCTGCCGTAAACTGAGATGGTGGTTTTTGTACTGATAATAAAACTCTGACTTCCTCTTATTTATTAGTTCCTAAAATTGTAAATATTGCAGGGGAAAACAGGAACTGAACAAATATGGTGTCTGAATTTTTCTTCTAAATAAAATTAGAGTGAAAAGTTTGAAGAAAATAAACACTGAGTTTATGTCAATAAAGAAAATCAGGATGATTAAAATCACTAAGCCATTTCTAATTGTTGCCATTTTCTTGGCTTTTTTTGGTTCAGGTTACAAAATAAAAATGTTAAAAACTTTCTGAAAATCTAAAATATGAAAAACAAAACAATATTTTTTTTTAAGTAAAACTGTGGTTTTCATCTCATCATTGGTGTCAGTGTGGTGGAGATGTGGGACCTGTGATTAGCACCAGGTTCAGGAAGACTCAGGTTCCTGGTCTGTCTCATATGCAGCCTCCGACTCGCCAATGATCTCCCATCCAGAGGCGGAGTTACTCATGTGGGTGGGGCTGCGTCCGCTGCCGGAGCGAGTCAGGAACCCGAAGCTGCAGAGTAGAAAAGAGAGGCCTGAAGGTCAGATCAGGGATCAGAGCTAAGTATAGTACATCTCAGAGACAGGTCTGAGATGTTTTTATCTTCCAGAAAAGCAGTCAAGTTCATTTAACCATTTGTCATCTTATTTGTGTTTACCACATATTTTTCATGATATTATCTGTGATAAAGGGTTGCTGGTTCAATACCCTGCTCCGGCTGCAGGATGGATGCTGTTTGACTAACAGATTAGATCTAAATAACTTTGTGTAGGAGTGATCTGTGCCTTAAGAATACACTGAGAACGATAAAAATGAGTACGTAGACTGATGCATTAAGCAGAAGCTTTTATGCAAAGTGACTTACAGAGAAAGATTAATATTATCAGGGTTGTTAGTTCCTCTCTGTCTCAGAGGCAGACGTGCTAACAGCTACACTATGGAACCAACAAGTACTTCCTCATATGTCGGTCATTAATTTTGTTCCCAGATGAGTGGGATAAATAGAAATGGGTGGCAGTAGTGGCCTGACGCTTAAGGAAGTGGACTTGAGTCCGCACAGCTTCAGGTTTGAATCCCGCAGCTGCCATGTTGCCACTGAGGTGCTTTGACCATCCTGACCCACATAACTTTGACTCACCACCCACAGGAGGGCTCACAGTATGGAGCAGTGTGATTTGGGTGTCAGTCATGGAGACTGCTGCAGGTTAACTCCTAATATGGAATAACATAATAATCCGATGAAACATCTATGGAACAAATAAAAAATTAATCTTGAAGATTACAAGCTGCACTTTTTTGACTTATACTAGCAACCTATCACCTATATATTAAAACATTTCAGACTGGCAGCCCCTAGAGGGCACTTTAGGTTTCTGTACCAGTATGTGTGCTACTGAAGAAAATTAACAGGTTTGTTAATTTTACATTGACAGCCACTGGTGCTACCTTTACTGCAAAGCAACAGAAAATAAGGTATACACAACTCAAGCAACTATTCAAAGTAGAGAGTCATCAAAGTAAGACATTATTTTTGGTCTCTGTCTTCAGCCTGGACCGTGCATTAAAGTATATGCCTTGGTCTTGTCCAAACTGTTCCACTACAGGCCACTGTGGCCGCAGGTTTTTGTTCCAACCAAGCAGCTGCACACCTGAGTTGACAGGTTTAATCAACTGATCTCAGTCATCAGACTGAGTTGATTGAACTACTGAAACTACCATGAACACATACTGATTGGTATCTGTTCATGGTTGGTTGTAACAAAAACCAGCAGCCACACTGGCCCTTTGTTGGACAGGTTGGACATGTCTACCTTGAAGTGGCTCTACTTACAGGCTCCTAATGCGAGACTCTGCTGGTTTGTCAGTCTGGTCCACTTGGTGTCCGTCGACTTCTGTCTGTCCAAACAAGGAGCTCCTCTCCTCATCGTCACTAAAAAAAAGATTATGATGAAAGTGAATGAATAAGTAAACAACAAAGTTAAACACTCATTCCTCCACACTATACGTCTTCCTCTGAATGATAAACTGATTCACTGCTCACTGTGGAGTGTTACTGTCAGCTGACCTGCTACTGCAGTCATTCACAGAGATCCCCAGCATCTTGGCCTTGATGAGTGTTCTCCTCTTCTTGATGACCGAGCGTACGGCCTCCAGGAGGAAACCAGGGCAATGTTCCTCATTCATGATCTCCCTGCAGGCAGACAGGAGTGCGTTACATAAGCAGAAGACAATTCTTCTGGGAGACAGAAACCTGGGGGACAAACCTTTGGTAGTAGCTGAGCTCCTCCTGCACCAGGAACAGGTTGGTTTTGAGCTCATTCCTCTCGAAGATGATGTCACGCACCTCCTTCTTGGTGAAGCACGGCTGATCTGGATCACTGTGCTCACCTGAAGAAGTTTTGGAGGAACCGCGAGATCTCTGACCCCAACTTATCTGAGGAGAAAGAATAGAGTCAGAGTCGGAGAAGATGAAAATAAAAAATTAACAACGTCCTTTGATCGAAGCAGATCTGGGCAATCCATTGTCCAGGGGCCAGGCAAACTATCAGGGGACCAAACTAGTGACCTTTTAAAGTAAGGCAAGAGAGTGGATACACGTACAGGGCTGCTGCTGCTGCTTCGGCTCAGCTGGGTCTGAAGGTTCTCGATCTCTTTGGTCTTCTCCTTCAGATCGGCCTCCACGTCGGCCTTCCTCTCCACCATGCTCTTCAGCTGAGCCTGCAGAACGTTCTGTTTGTGCCTCAGCTCAGCGTTCATCTTCATGAAGCGGTCCAGCTGCTCTTGGAGCTGCAGACACACAAACACGGTCGTACAGATATATTCTCTATCCTCACTGTGTTTGGCTGATGGTGCAGAGTGGTTTATTTTAATGCTGCTTAACTGAGAGATGCAAAGGTGTGGGTGAAAATGTCCCAATAAATGGGTTTCTGGAGGGTTGACAAACGGACAGACAGACAGACAGACAGACAGGATACCACCCATTGCCACAACAAGTGCAGCATTCATCTACAGGACAACAAATATCCCAGGAATCCATTATGGCAGATTGATGTGTGTTATTTCTTTCTTTCCTTCCTGAACTCAATCAGTAACAGAAACACAACCCACCAGTTACACAGCAGTGAGAGCCTCCCTTCACTGGACAATCCACATCATAATCAAGGCGTAATAAAGTAGTGACAGTTGTAATAACCACACAATTAGTAGTAATAAAGTAGTAATAAAATAGTCATAAAGCAGACTTGGTTCCATAAGGCTTCAGGTTCTAATCCACCAGCTGCCAGGTTGTCCCTGAGGTGCTCTGATCAAGACACCGTCCAGACCCACATAACTTGTGGACTCACCACCCACAGGTAGACTCACAGTATGGAGCAGTGTGATTTGGGTGGTAGTGGTGGAGACTGCTGGCCACAGGGGTTTCAGGTGTTTGCTGGGATTAGGGGTATGTTAATCCTCCAAAAAGGGATTAGGATTGCGGATACTAATGGGTTAATGATTGGGTAATTTGTTCTAACTACGTATCTATCTATCTATCTATCTATCTATCTATCTGTCTGTCTGTCTGTCTGTCTATCTGTCTATCTATCAACCAACGACAATTTTTCCAGTGTACGAGGCACGAAGCAACTTTTTCACCTTTTCACCAACCTACGTAACAGAGTAACAAGAACTCATCTAAATGCTATGCTTCACCTGATGTATGTTACCCAGATTAACATGGGTTTATGGCTTTGTTTAGCTTTATTAGATTAGGGTTCTAGGTTTTAGGGTTATATTAATGTTGTTCTTCACACCTGAAAATAAGAATCATAGACTAGGTTGGACTTGAGGCTAGTGTTAATATGAATAAACACGACACGTCTGACTCCTGTAGCCAGAATTACTTTGATTGAAAATGTCTTCCAAATGTTTTGTAATTTAATGAAAACAAAGACAAGGAGGAGGAAGAAGCCAGTAGTCTGAGATGCCCAGATGTTTCTCTCTGAGACACAGTGAGACTAATTCTCAACAAACAAAAACACAAATTTCCCTGACAATTTGTACAACTGGGCATGTACATGACTTGGCATGACTTGGTGGAAATCATGGCAAAATCTCACAGTGTACACTGGGCTTTAGACTAACGTTAGAAATGTAGATCAGGGTTTGGGTTAGAGATGTACAATAACAAAGGAAAATGTCAATGTCAATTTTGTCTCCTTACCGCCTCCACCTCTTTGGAGATGGTGGTGATCTCCTGTCCTTTGGCTCTCAGCTCATCCCTCTGTTTGTCCACCACCTGCTTCAGCTTCAGCATCACTTCCCGCTCCTGACGCTGCTTATGGTCTGAAAAAAAATAATCACAAGCCTTTTTTTTTTCTTCTTCTTCTTCTTCCTAGTAATTTTCAGTGCCACAACCAGGCACCAATGTGGGAAAAGAACCTGAGGTTGTCAGCAAAGCATTGTACAGTGATCAGTATAGTATAGTATCTTCAACTACCTCCATGTCCTCCCTCACTGCAACCATTAACCATAATCCTGTTTGTCTCCTACCTGGTAGCTCCATCTCTAGGATCATTCTCCTATATATATATATATATATATATATATGGAGCAGTGTAATTTGGGTGGCAGTGGTGAAGACTACTTCATATATATATATATATGTATGTATGTATATATATATATATATATATATATATATATAAATATACCGATTACATTAATTTAATATTACCTATGGTAAAGGTTAATATAATGAAAAAAGCTTATTTATTACTAACATACTATAATAAGTCTTTGTACAGGGACAATGTTAAGAGTAAGACGAGGTTTAGACTTAGTATGTAAACTAAGTCTAAACCTAGTTAGACTTAAATCAGGAAATTATTTTTTATTGATGTTGTTATTTTTGTAATGACCATTGGTTTTCTCTTATTTTCAGGTGGTTTCTCACTGACAGAAACCTGCTGCATTCACACATGAAAATATTCCACAGTCTAGAGAGAGGAAGACAAACACTGACACAAATATGTAGATAAACAAAACCCATAAAAATTCTTGAGAGCATGACAACACTAAGGACAACGACAAAATGAGAATTGTTTTAGCCTCACAGTTATACCATAGTGCTGTCAAACTGTCTTTTCTGTATTTCAGCAATACTTAAAAACATGTTTGTCTCGTATTTAATTTTAATTATTATAATCCAGCTCACATTATTGTTAAAAGGGTTAGAGTCAGGAGTGATCTGTGATAGAAGAGAGTCAGCTAAGGTGAAGGGAAAGGTTTACAGGACAGTGGAGAGACCTGCCATGATGGATGGATTAGGAATAGGTAGAAGACAGGAGACAGAGCTGGAGGTGGAGGAGTTAAAGATGCTGATGTTCTTGTAAGGAGAAACAAGGATGGACAGGATCAGGAATGAGGTGATTAGAGGGACAACACAGACAGGAAGGTTTGGAGAAAAAGCTGGAGAAGCCAGATTGAGATGGTTT
>JAFBJS010002760.1:18239-55291 GCA_016785265.1 Paraplagusia blochii | reverse complement strand
CCAGATTGAGATGGTTTGGACATGTTCAGAGGAGGGACAGTGGATATATTAGTGGAATGATCCTTGAGATGGAGCTACCACTTAGAAGACAAAGAGGAGATTGATGGATGCAGTGAGGGAGGACATGGGGGTAGTTGAAGTTAGAATAGAAGATACTGTACAGAGGACAGGGGGAAATGGAAAATGTTGAATCTGTGGCAACCCCAGAAAAGGGACAAGCTGAAAGGAATATACTATATGAAGTTTACAGAACTAGCTCTATTAACTATGTGTGTTTTGTATGGAAAATACCTTCTCAAAGTGTCAAAAAAAAGTGTCCTCTCTGTTTCTGGGTATAGTGATCATGTAATCCATGATGTGAGCATGAACCATTGTGGACCGAAGATGTGAGAAGTACCTGTGATTACTGAACTAAGAACTGGCATAACCAAAAGATTAAGAAGGAGATGTAATGATTTACTGAAACAACAATATGAGCCTCTTTGTATTATTTACTGTCTATGCTGCTTGAGATGTATATTTAGTAAAGTCAAGCCCACATATCAGGGGGAACTCACAGGACAAAGTGAAACTTCTGATTCTCAACAAATTGGAGCAAAGTTCAAGTCCTCACATTTCAGGTATTAAAAAGTCATGTGAAAACCCTAAACACTGGCGGC
The DNA here is from genome assembly GCA_016785265.1 of Paraplagusia blochii. Taxonomy (NCBI): domain Eukaryota; kingdom Metazoa; phylum Chordata; class Actinopteri; order Pleuronectiformes; family Cynoglossidae; genus Paraplagusia; species Paraplagusia blochii. Next base: position 54,632 of record JAFBJS010002760.1, on the reverse strand, counting down.
TGTAATGAGGGCGGGGCCTCTTCTGCCTGTGTCTCTGAGGACATACCTTCCTGTGCGTTGCTGCCCTTTAGCCTGATCTGCAACTCGTCTCTGTCCTCCTGCAGCTGCTGCACCTGGACCTGCAGCTCCTCACACTTCGTCCTCCACTGCTGCTCCTTCTGCTGCAGCTCCTGAGTGGGAAAAGGAAAATACAGATCATCATGAAACTAAATTAAATTAAACTAAACTAAACTAAACTAAACATTGAGACAGAAAACAAACACTCAGAAGACAAAAACACTCGGTGAAATCTCTCAAGCCTGTGTTTGTTTGGTGCCAGAAAAACAGGTCACGTCCAAACGGGTGTGTCATTTGAGTCAGAGTTGTTGCAGATGTTGGGTTGAAATGGCTGCAAAAAAAGTTAAAAAACATACTCTCGTGTGGATACACACAGCAGTGGGGTGTGGAAATTTTTGAAATGTATGTATGTAAGTATCTATACATATTTTATAATTTACATTTAAGTATATGTCACTGATGTATGTATAAACTGTATTTGCTGTATGTAATAGCATATATAGTGTATGTGTGTGTGTACATACTGTATATATGTAATGGATATACGTGGGTCTGGCAGGTGTGTGTTGTGTACATACGTGTATATGTATAACGATAACCAATATACCTAATGCTATATTTGCCTATATATGCATATTTCTGTGTATGCATATATGTATAAGTATGTATTTATGTATACACATGTGAATATGTATGTGTATGTATAACTATGTTTGATTATATGTGATACATATGTATGTGTCAATATATATATATTCTAATAAATAATAATAATACTAACATTAACCTATCTATCTGCTACTGACCTATTGATCCACCGACAGCCACTGCTCAGGTTTTACACATTCCAGTTTTACTCATGTCTGTATCTGTTGTATTTCATTGTATTTATCTTTTGTTTGTTTCTGTACGGCTGCTGGAGACATTTTGTACATACATAACAGGGTTGAAATTGTGTGACAAAAGACGCGGCTTATAGTCTGGAAATTACGGTAATTTTCCAAGGGATAACAAAGCTCTAACTATCTATGCATCCTTCTAATTTACCTTAGGGCCTTTTAATTTTCCACAAATTGCAGAACCGCGACCTGGGCTCCGGGTAGGCTGATGAAGATTTGGGTGACAGTCGTGGAGACTGCTATCCCTTAGACCCGGTAATGGATAAGAGGATGGAGATGAATCTGATTAATTTACTTTTTTGACAATAATAATAATAATAATAACTTGGTTTTATGTAGCGCCTTTCAAGGAACCTTAGGTCACTTGATGTGAAAGAACCAAACAGATTCCTTGTCATTGTGTACGAAACTGAATGAAATGTGACCCCATCACCAAAGTGAACAGTGAACAGCTTTGAGCAGCCTGGAGCAGAGAGTGGGGACGGTGCCATGGTCAGTGAACCTCAGTAGTGCAGTGGATTCGAACCTGAAACCCTCTGAACCAAAGTCCCCTTTCACTTCTAAGTGACTGAAATATTAATAAAAGCCATTCTATCCTATTCCATGTATTATGATCTGCTGTGGGATCCACCCTATAAGTCCCCCGACCCTTGACTCCATAACTCATCGGACGCGCCCCTGTCCAGGCTGTAACTTTATCTCTTCAGCTCCGGCCTTAAATACGTTCAGCCTCAGTAAAGGCACGGGACAAGGACGAGACAGAGTTATAATAGTGGTCCAACCGAGGACTGCGAGGATTACCCGTGTTTGGCTCCTCTCTGAGCTGCCATCCTCCCCTTCCTTTCCACCCACACGTTGTTTCTTCTGCTGCTGAAGCTGGATGGCCTCGAAGGTCTTCAGCAGCTCTTCCTCTCTCAGCCTGTGAGCGGGGCTGGCGGAAACGAAGTTCTCCAGAAGCTCCAGCACCTTCACGATCCGGGGCACCAGCCCCAGGACGCTCTCCTTACCGTAGCCGTCGATCAGCTTCTCCACCTCGGTACCGATCACTTTGGCGATTTCGTACACATCGTCCAGGCTTAGAGCCGAACAAGTCTTGTCAAAGCAGCTCTCCGTGGGTCCGGATCTGGACCCTGGTACTGCTCCTTGTTCTTCCATGGCAGATCCGACCCAGGTTCTTAGTTCCACACGTTCTCAAACCTGTCGATTAAACCACACTGGCCTAAAGTGATAGTGAAAACGGACACGCAGCTGCTGCGGCTCGTGATGCGTTCAGGTGCGGAAACATGACTGACGGCTCGTGGGTGTTGCTGTTGCAGCAGATCCAGGGCGAGTCTGAACTTGACCTGCTTCTCTTCCCACAACAAACCGATACCACTATCACATGAACTCAATAGCAAACAGGAGAACACGGAGTGCTGGGGGAAAAGCCCCGAGTCCACAGGAGTCCGAGTGCAGGAAGACCCGCCTACTCTGTTGACCAATGGAATTCGAGCAACCGCACGTCAGCGCTCCTCGGCTCGGACAGGGTGACCCGAGTCGTCGGTGTTCGTTCAGGATCAACAACAGAGAGTCGATACCGAGCCTCTTGTTGAGACGTTCTCCTTAGTACGAATATATTTGAGTTCTGAAAGTCTGTACACATTATTTGACGTCATTTCCGTATCAAGCAGCCGCGAGGAAAGTAAAACTCCAACGTTTATTTCTAGGTAGAGACTGGTATTTAATTATCAAACTATGGCGTGTTAATCGCATAGGTTCATAGATATTAAGAGTAATTTTATATTCAATAAACATAAGCTCCTATTGGTTATGGTTCTACATAAACAAAGCCGTGGCTGTTAGACATTAATTCGGGTTTTTAGATTTATTTACGGTATGTAACTTAACAAACCGTGGTTGATTTTGTTCATTTCTTGTTTCAACTTTTCACGTTTTTTTGTTTATTCCAACCCTTCTAATGTTTTCTGGTGACCTCTAGTGGAGAAACTGTTTCCACCATCGAAGCATTGAAATAAATTGTCATTGAATACAATATAAATACAATAACTACATATATATTCGTTATGTTAAAGGGTAAATAGATGACGTTTTATGAAATAAATGCAAAGACTTGATAAGTCCCAATATCCTCTTATGTTAACTTTGGTGATGGATCAAGTGCAGGTCACATTTTGTTGTGTGTATTGCACCATCACAATGACAAGGAGTTTGTTATTTTGAGGCACCAGCATCACTTTTTTGATGGCTGGGCTGGTTCATACAGTGGGTTAAGCAGGGTGAGGTCGGCCTTCATGATGTTGATGGCATTGGCCAGAAGTCTGGAGCTGACAATCTCTAGTGTTTATTTAAACACTGGCCCACGTACAAGTACAAGTACCAGGACCTGGTCATCCTAGTTAGTCATTAAAAAAAAAGTCACAGGCACCATTATTATTAAAAAATCTTTTTTTTATTATTTTAATCCAAGCTACAGTCTCACAAGCGAACTTTTGTAAATGTTCCATGTTTTCAAAGTTTAATTTTATTTTAAAATTGAAGAACTTTGTTTTTCCTGGACTGGACAACGAAGGAAAAAAAATATGCTCATTTTCAATCAATCAACTAGCCGTCGCCTGTTGTGTGGCACAGCTTTAAAAGTTCTAACATTATGTGAGCATCTGCTGGGTGTCAGCACAATTGTATAAGCAGATCATCTGTCATCATCTCTGACTCCATGGAGAGTCAGAGATGATGATCAATTTTCTTCATTTAATCACTTTATCCTGGTCCTACCTGTTGAAGATCTGAAACCTTGAAATCACCTTGAATTACTGACTGAAACTAGGCACAAATGTACATTTGTTCGAATCTTATCCTGGATTTTCTTTTCAAATATTTGGAAAGACAACAAATATGCTTGTAGAAAATACAAAAGAAAAAAACAAAAAGAACCGAAAACAAACAACCTCCTAAAATTCTCTCAGGCTTTTACATAAAAATTGCTGATGTCACAGTTGAGCAGACATATCACAAGACTGGCTCTGCATGATTCTGACAAAGTTATCTACAAAAAAGGAATGGAGGGCCGACATGGGGTTCTCAGGCGTACATGTCCTCACGGTCGGCGTTGTAGATCTCTCCCTCCTGCAGAGAGGCGAAGTTGAGGAAGTGCGATGGTCGATGGACTTCGTGGTAGAACTCGTACGGGTTGGCCAGCTGAAGGTCGTACTTCATGTTGGGATCGTGGCGCACACCTATAACAAAACACGCCCCATTTACTTATTTGTGGACTAATAGTCTAACAACAGTGTTTAAAATTGAACATTGCTATAAATAGCTAATTTAGGCATTACTTCCTAAAAAAGAAGGAGGTTAAAATAAAGGAATTTTTACTCTTCCATAGATGCCAAAGGACTGTTTTGCAAGTTGTACTGTGTGCATAAAGAAATCAATGAGGTTGAAACCACAATGGAGTGGAAAAGTCAATAAATGCCAGCAGAGTTGTCACGGATAAAAATCAAGCTGACCAAGGGGATACCGCCTGACTTTGTTGCCAACTCAAAACAACAGAAAAAAACATACCCATAAAGTTGTAGTTCCAGGAGACTTGACCAGGAACCATGAAGAATCCGAGGAAACGATCAGAGAGCAGCATCTGGACTCTCTCATAGTGAGATGGCAAATAACCTTTCGGGTTGTTGCCCTTGTCTGTGTTCTGTCGCCCCCACTCGTAGCCACTTGGCGTCAACTTGTAGGCTGTGAGGGTGCATGAGCCGGGGGTGAAGCTGAAAATCCAAAAGTAAATAAAGGTTATATTACACTACTGTAAATAATTTTTGAAAGTACGACTACTGTATGTGGTAACCAGTCCTACCTGCAGGTGATGATGATGGTCTTTTCTCCATCCCAGGACGGGTTGTCAGCCATGACCTTAGCATGAGTGGTGACGTCCTGTGGAGACAGCTGAGGTGACTCATTAGGCTGAGTGTGGATCCAACCAAGAGGCTCCATTTCCTGTGTAAGAAAACAAGGGGGAAAAACGTTGAAACACAAAAACTCAAATATTCAATTATTTGTTTACCCTACCATTACCATTAGATTTTCAGAAAACTATTATCATTTACATTTAAGAACATAAATTGCAAGAAAAAAAATATAATCAAGTTTTATATCAGGTTTTCTTGTAGTTAACATAAAAAACCCTGTTTATTATACCTGCCCTCACACGCAGCAAACAGCTAATCCATGACTAAACAAAACAGCAACATTTTGGACATGTCCTAATTCAAAACCTGGTGGGTGGCAGAAATTTGATGTTAGCAGAGCTTTAAGTTTTATTTGCGATTAAAGTGGGAGAGACAGGCCCCTACACTTTCCATAAGTGTTTGTGATTGTTATGCCACGGGAGGGTCAACACAAAGGTTCCCCTTCTCCTCTCCCTCATCAGATGTCTCATAGTTAGGACCCTCCTTAACATTATCCCGATCTGGTCTGGTCAAATTGACCCATAAGAGGAGAGTTAATGTTCTGTGCTTCACCTTCAGATACTCGTGACTGGGCAGCTGGTTGGGCAAGTGGACGGTCTGATGTGTGCCCCACTGTGGCACCATCACAATGCATCGAATCTCCTTCACCTGGGGGTTGTCTGGTGGGCTGGTCCCGTAAAGGTAACCTGCAATCTACAACAACACAGAGTGAGTAAATCGGGTGAAATGTTCAGATATCTTAAGAAAACTGAAAACATCAAGTCAACTCAGACCAGTCGTACCTGTGCTCGCAGATCTGAGATACAGATGAACTTTTTGAGGACATTTTTGGGCAGGATGTAGGTATATCCTGTCTCCTTGATGTCGTCAGATGACACATAGATGTGGTTTGTACGAAGGTGGAGGTTAGCAGCGGATATGGCTCTGAAAATAGATAAAACAGATCATTAAAACTCGTCCAACCGAATGCGTAATAATTAGTTCAAGATGATTAAACTTCCATTACCTCACTCGCCACTCAGTCTTGGACGAGAAGGTCTGGGTCTCGTAGTTGGAGGTGGTGGAGGTGATGATTTCGTCTCCGTGCTTGTTGACAGTCCTAGTCTGTGTGGCCGTCAGCTGTGACTGCTCTTTGGTCTGTTTCTCAATCTCAGCGATTTGTTGTCTCTGCTGTGACGGAGCAGAAATCTCCATACCCAGGATGATGTCACGAATCTCAGACTGGGTTAGAGAGGCCACGTTCACACTAGAGGGAAAGACGGATCAACTATTTAGTGAAAGTTTAATGCATTACTATTGCAAAAAAAGAAACACATCTGTAAAGGAGCTGTAAACAAACATGGCAACACTAACTTGTTCTTTTTGCCATAATCCGCCAGAATCAGATCCTTGAGCTGCACCTCCACCTTGATCCACTCCTCGTCAGTGAGTGTGGGCCAAATGTGATGTGGCTCAGTGATGGTTGTTTTGTCAGGCTTGAGGATCACCTTGGCACGGTCGTTGTTGACATGGAGTGCTCGAAGGATCAGGATGAGACGAGAGAAAGCCTAAAGAAAAAAAAGACACAAGAAGAAACCTTTTACACACAAATCAGTATGGAAAAGTTCCCAACAGCAGAAATATGAACCAGGGAGCAACATAACACTGATAAAACGATATACAAATCAACTCTGACTTACTGTGTAAGAAGAAATGGTTTTCAGCCAGTCATCGTAAAGGTTGAACAGCACCATCTGAGGTTCTGTTGCCTTCAAGATCAAGTCTCCGAACTTCTCCACCTTAAGACAGGCCTGGAAAGGCAGCTGCAACTCGGAGCCTTTGATCACAATGTTGGGGAAGTCAAGCAAGTGCACCTGCAAGGAGAAACGCAAGGGATTAGACATCGAAAGCAACTAAACAGTTTACAATTGACATTAAGCATCATGATTTCAGATTATTGACAGTTATCATAATGGTTTTACCTCCAGAGGATCCAACATGCCCTTTCTGGTGACAATGATCTGTTTGGGCTGTTCCTCAACGGGGAGGGAGCGAATCAGAGCAGCCACTTCTTCAGCAGTTTTCCACTTTGCCAACTAGAGAGAAAACAAAAGCTTAGATCTGAGTGGATTGTGTGAAAAATAAATTAATCCAATTTGAAGTCAAAAAGTTAAAAATCAAGTTGAGAGTATAAAAAAATACGAGCAGTACCTGTCCGAGACGTTTCTGACCAGCCCACACAGATGTGTGAATGATCTTGAGGAACAGCTGACCAGTTCTGGGGTTGAAGATGAAGATGGCTCCGTTAATCGGCTTCGTGGTCAAGTTACCCTCAAAGGTCTGTGGGATTACAAATGGTGTCAGCATTTCCCCCAAACTTTTTTTTTTTAAGAGAAACCACCATATAGACATATAGGTAAAAAAAAACACAAGTTTTTGAAAAGCAGAGACACTCACCTTGTGGATGGTGACTCTGTAGACGTTAGTGTCGTCCACAAACCAGATGATCTGGTTGGAGAAGAGTTCACCGTAGTTCTGTGAGGACAGGTACGGCTCAGTGGGTTCTGAGGAGTACAGCTGAAGACCTTTGCGGATGCGCTCCCTGAGCACATAAAGGGCTGGATTGGCCTTCATGATTTTAGCCATCGCCTGCTGGATCAGAGGTTTGCTTCCAGGGAACCAGTTACCGTAGGCGCTGCAGGAAAACAAAAGCTTTACAGGAATCCGCAAAACTTGAGCTGCTCCCTGCCAGAACACAGGGCATGCAGATTGTTCCAAGTGTTTAATATGTCTCATAAAGAGAGAGCTCTTTACCTGTGGAGATTGTAAGCCAGGTCAATGGCAATGAGCACACCAGTGGGGGAAGGGTAGATACTCATGTTGTCTGTAGTGTAGTCCAGGAACTTGGCCCTGGCGTAACGCTCGATGTCATGAGAGTCATAGTCACCCCATCGGAGCTGGATATCAATCCAGTACTTTTGTGTGGTGGTGCTGTCCATCACGTCTCTGTGGGAGGAAGTGCACATTGTCACTAACAGAACATGTCTCAACAATAGTTGACACCGCGCCAAGTATTCCTAAGAAACATACTTTGAGTCTGCTAGCAGCGACGGACGAGAGACGTTCCATTTGTAGGATGCAAAGAGAAGAATGTCAGCACAGGACGAGTTCATCTTGTACGACTTTCTGGGGTGAATGGTCTCTTTCTGTACAGTCTCGATCTCCAGAGCGTCCAACTCCTGGTCAAAAACCTGAATAAAGCAAAATCGAAAGGAGGGTAAACAACAATATTCTAGCCTTCAAACAGCAGGTCCTCACAGTAATGAAGAGAACAGTGCACCTGACAGAGATCCATCACGATGCTCTCATGAATCTTCTGCCACAAGTGAGCTCTGAAGATCTGAATGAGGGAGATCTTCAGTGTGGGGATCTTTCCGTGCATGAAGATTCCTGTCAGATCAAGCTGCACCTGGAAACCAACGTACACCTACAAAGACAACAAGACTGTCAGTTATAATAGGACACAAAAAATAGTTTGAATAATCTGGTGAGATGGTTTTTCATCTTGTACTGACGTTGGCTCTGTTGATGGTTGGTGACCACCAAAGTGTGAAGCGACGGTTGGGAATCTGATTGAGACCAGACCTCTGGGCATTGGTCAGCTTTTTCCACTTCATTGATTCCTCAAATCCACTGGCCTTCTCCCTAAAGCCCCAAAATACAAGAACAGTTGCTTTTTTTAACTGAACAACTTTGAACTCTTAGAAAAAGAGTAAGATAAAATAGTGCAATAATCAGGGAAGCTGTAGTTCCCCAACTACAAAACAGTTGTGCATTAACATATAAGAATGTCCAGTGTGTTCTCACCAGAACAGACCCTCCCAGGTGGGAAAGTAGGTGCCTTTGAAAAGTGTGTGCTCCAGGATTCCCTCCACGCCACCAAGAGCCTGGATCATGTCTGTGCGGTAGTTGTTCAGGTTCCACAGTTTTCCGTCGTGTCTCTGGTGAGTCCACCAGAAGGGATTTTGCTTCAGCACCTGCATTATGTCAAAACAACGACAAAGATACATTAGATACAACTTCCAATACATTCTGCTAAAAACAACTTCAAGATACAGTCCTTTGATATTGGTACAAACAATATACCATAGGTAAAAAAACATGAATGATGAATCAAACTAAGGTTAAGCTAGGGCCATCTCTAGAAGAACATTAGCATGGTACAAGATTCTCAAAAGCATGAATTAATTTTTTTTTATATTTTTACCTTCAAAATTATTCAAAGAAAAAAAAAACAACATAATTTTGTACCTGGTACTGTTTGAAATCAGTCCTGACTCTCCAGCCTTTGTCATAGGCCAGTGTGTGTCTGTCCTTCTGGAAAAGTGTGTTGATGCGAGGAATTCCTCTGTCCCACGAGTCCTCCAAGTCCTCCAGGGTTAGACGTCTGAAAACCCAGAAAACAGATTGCTACTGTTACTTTCTACTTTTGGCGCTTATTGTATTACAGCAATCCAGTCCTTAATGTTTGAACGGACAGGAGAATTTTTTAAAGTAGAGCTGTTTGAAGCTTCACCTGTTCTGAGCAATGGCCTCCTGTCTCTTGAGGGCGTACTCAGCCCAGACTCTCTGGGAGTCGATGAACTCACTTTCCCATGGCTGGATGTAACGATACAAGTTAGGAATCAACTGATCTTCTTCGTGACTCATTCCAGACCTGAAGTGGGTAATGCCCACATCTGTTTGCTTGGACCACCTTATAAACAAAAGAGAAAAATTATTCAAGTGAAAGTTCACCCTTATAAGTTAATTCATAGTGAATGGCGCTTGGCTTTACCGCAGGTCTGACTGTGGGATCAGGACATGGCCCATGGACAACATTCCCAAACCTCCCAGTTCTTTGGGAGTGTAGAAAACCACAGGAGGGAAGCGACTGGGCATTTTGGAGTTCAGACCAATCTTGATACGTGTCTGGATTTTGTTTTCACACTTCACAAGCAGATCCAGAAGCTCCTGGGTGTTGACAACTGCTTCACGGAAGTATGTCATCAAACCAATGAGAGCTGTGTTCCATTTATTCACAATCTAGAAGGGAGGGAAAAAAAGAGCATGTTTCAAAACTGCACCCAAATAATATTTCCTTGCGTTTACCAATCATAGCACAACCGACCTTTGTGAATGTAGTGGATCCGGACGCCATCAGAATCTGACGAACTCTGTTGTGGAAGCGCTGCATTGATTCATCATCCACACGCAGGAAACATTGTGCTGTCCTTTCTTTAGTTACCTAAGGACAAAATATATAAGCCAAATGAATGAGTGTTCAATCTTATTTAAAATTTGCAATACTCTTCTTAGGAGAGTAAAAATGTTTTTACTTCATTTTGCAAGTTCCAGACACCATCTTTGTGAGTGAACTCCTCATAGCTGGTGCGGCACTTGGGGAGGATGCGACACTCGAAGCCACACATGTTGAAGAGCAGGTTGGGGTTGTCTTTGCTGTAGACTGATACAAAGCTGTTCTCCCACTGCACTGTGGTCACAGACCTGGGCAGGCGATTTTTGATGTCCCAGAACACTGCACGGCCACTGAAGCGCAAAAAAAAAAATGTTGGTAAATGCACTAAAGGTAAGACAAGTTTAAAAATAAAGAAGATTGTCAGTCACTCTTTTATAAACAAACTTACAGGTTGACATCGTGCTTCATCAGTCTCATGCGAGCGTCTCTGGGCCAGCACTTCTTGTTGTTATAACCCACAATGTTCTCATTGTTTGGGTCAGGATGCTCAGTCAGGTACCTCTGAATCAGATCTCTGGCCTCATCAGCAGAAAACCTGGAATTATATTTTTACAACAGTTTAATACTCTGAAAAAAAGCAGCCTGTATAAGACCGTGGCTGCCTTGTCACTGTGGTGATCCAATCTCACCTGAAGAAGATGTGGATCCGGTCGATGTAGCGACAGTACAGACGAATCGGGTGAGCACTTTCTGTGGTTGTGTCCTGAAAACTGAGGAAGTCGTTGGGCATCTGAGGTGGGCCGGCCATCTCACTGGCACGGTGCAGACCGAGCACCAGGAGGTCCATCACCAGGCCGTAGTACTGGACAATGAAGGAGGCAAACTGGAGACCTCTGATGATTCCGTAAGAGTTGGTGTGGTTCATGTCCTAGAAAGACGTGAGAATATGAGGTACAGTTGAGATATAAACATTAAATATATTAAATTATGTGTTTCACTGTTATAAGCCATATGTACACCTATCTACCTTGTAGTTGATGACCACGTTGTTCTTTGCCGTCATGTAGTCAGCAATGTTGTGGTCAACAATGAGACGCAGCAGTCTGTTGAGCAAAGTCAAGTCGATCTTCTCGTACATTTTCTCATAGCGTGACTCCAGCATCACGTTGCACTCTCCTTCTGCTGTCTCCCACACATCCTGCAGGTTGTTGATACCTGAAATGGAAAATTATTAAAGCTAAAAATAGTATTTTAAATCCCCGCCCATTAAAAAAAAAAAAACGTAAATATCAGTCATCATAAAATAAGACTGACCTTGGCACCACTTGTAGACAAGAAGTGGCGGTGGCTCTGTGTCTGCTGGTTTGATCCATGGCGGGAACAGACGACGTTTGTCTGCCTCGTACCACAGGTACTGATCCAGGTAAGCGTCTGTGATCTTCTCCAGCGGCTCCACATCGTACACAGGCACCAAGTGGCTGTACAAGTCCATGAACTCGATACCCACCTGCAAGCAATAGCATTCTTTTTAAAGTCAAGGAACACAGACTCAAAACTTCACTGGAAATACAGGGGCACTGTTCAGGTCTGACCTCTTTGAATGCTCTCTGTGTGAGGAGATGACGTTTGATCCTGGACAGGGCCTCGTGGGGATTGTCATAGGCCTGCTCAATGAGTCCGAGTTCCTCCCTCTGACTCTGGTTTAGACGAGACTTCACACTAAAAGGAGAAGGCAAAACACTTTTATTAGCACTGTCCAAATGTTAAAATGACACCGCTAACTAGTGTGTTGACAGGAAAGTAAGCTAACCTGTAGGCCTCTTTGAGCCTCTCCAAGGCCAAAATGAGAAGCTTGGTGTCATGCTTGTAGGACAGGGGAGGGAAGGGGATGGGGGAGAAGCGACGACTCTCAAGCCAGTGAACAGTGGTGGTGTAAATAGCCACTGCTTCTTCAGCCGTGATGTAGGGTCCATCCTGTAATATTTAGTAAAAGGTTAAATACTATAAATTATTAAATAAGGAGCACAAAAAAATACCTTAATTTAACATGACTCGGTGCAACATTACCTTCAGGTAGTTGTGCTGCCGCTCCTGTTCTGCTTTCAGGTACAGACGCGTCAGTCTCCCCAAGTTCTTCTTACACACTGTCTTGTCCACAGTGGCACCACGACGGATTCTCTCACGGTTGTAGTGGGCTGTGTTGGTCCACCAGTCGGCTTTAGCCTTCACGTACCGCAGGATCATGTTTTCAATTGGTGTGGGCAGACCTGGCACCTGAAACAATAACAAATTTGGGTTCACATATTGTATAGACTTAGAAAATAAATGTACAATGTAGGACACAGGGCTTTATCTATGATGCACTGACCTTCCAAGGAATGTTGGCCTTCCAGCACCTCCAGGACTCACTCAGATGCTGCAGTATGGTCCTGGCCTTGTTCTGTTTGATACCTTCGGGCATCATGTCCAAGATGTCGTGCATTACTGCAGCTCGCAGCTCAAGGTCAAAGTGTGACTCCACGCGCTGTTTGGTCACTGTCTTGGCGACACCCTTGGAGTGACGTCCTGTTGAGATGGTGGAGAGAAAAAAAAACTCTTATATTTAGCCGGATTGTTGTTCTTTTAATTGCCCTGTAAAAATAAAAACTACTGATGAACAGGGTTCTATGTAAATACCTTCAAACTGTCTGGCCAACAGGTTACCCAGCCACCTCTCGAGCAGAGGGGTGATACCTCTCATGAAGAACAGCCACACTCTCCAGCCAGGAGCCCAGAAGCCACAACCTGGACCCTTGCCCACAGGACCCTAATGGCACATGGAGGAATGGAGACATGAAGTCAAACTTTGGAACATGTACATTTTTGCAAATGTTCTTTTTTTAACAAAAAACTTTGGACAAAATATATAATCTACTCAATGTTGGCCATGCATGAAAACTTACCGTGTTGAACCTGTAGTAGATGAGATGCTTCAAGTCCTTGCACATTCTGATCTGTCGCATCAGCTTGTACTTGTAGCGGTACATGCCTGTCAGCTGACCAACGTGAGCAAAGATGTACTGCAGTCCATCGGCCAACTGAAATGCAATGAAGTTGATGTTTAAAAATCAACCAATAATACTTGAGAAGTACAACTGAAGCAACATGAACCAAGTTTCTGATGATAAACATTGATTTATAGTATTAGTGATCAAAAAATACACTGGATACGTGTTACAAACCTGGAAAGCATCAACATTTCCCAGTCTGTACTGCACGTGACTGTCAACTACCAGTTTGCTCAGACGCAGCACCTCTCTGCACAAGTGGAAAGCGTTTCCAAATCTTGACTTCTTACGCTCCTGATGACACATGATATAAAACATTCATTTAACCACAGTATTATGGGTTATTTGTTTTCTTTGCATGTAATCTTCTGTTTTATGTAGTAAAAACAGATAAAATTGAAACACAAAGACCTCAAAAGCAGTACCTTTGTGGTCAGGGTCTTAACAGGCTTCAGGTTGAAGTTGTAATCCAGATGCAGGTAGTTAAGGTTCTTTCGGTGGATGAGAAGATTGAGCATGTTGTAACCCTGTCTGCACACTTGAAGGCCAACCTCCACCCAGTCCAACTTGGTGGACTGAAAGAACTTAGTGGCCTTAAAGGAGCGGAACAGATACCTGAAAGACAACAGTGTTTGTCGATGAAACATCATTTTCATTGTGCACAATTTTTTTGTTTAGACCAAGTGGTTAAAAGCAGTATTTGTCAAAAGGTTCTCACCTCTTTTTCTGGGCCTTGGGTGGTCTGTGTTTCAGGGCATTGAGCACATAGTACTTGAGTAGTTTTTGGTACGATACACGCACTTTAACTGGCTGCCCTGCCGGACAGTGCTCACGGTACCTTTTAATGATTTATCAGGCACACACGCGCACACACACACACACAGACACCCCGAAGAAAAAAAACAGTTAGTCAAGGACCAATGATAGACATATTGATGTTGGTAATAAGCTCACCAGTTCTTGATCAGAGGGATGTCAATCGCACGCCTTGTGCGACCCGATCGGAGATTGAAGGGTCTTGGTGCCCACAGGAGAGCAATGCCATTGGCTGTGTTGTCTGTGTAGAGTGGGGTCTCTTTGAGGAAGGGCTCGACATACTCAGGGAGTTCAAACTCTTCGTCATCATCTGGAAGAGGCTCCTGGCTCTGCATAGACATCAGGATGATAAGCAACAAATAATTTATTGTCAAAAAAGCTTAAAAAAGAAAGATTTCAATGCTCAGTGCAATGATAGGCAAAGTGTGATTGTGAAACTAAATGTTCCATCCAGTAACTAATTTGTAAATGTATGAAAGGTGTGAAGCCAACTGCAGCTGCAGCCTGTTATTGAAAAAACACCATTCATTTTTATTTTCCTCCAGTTCTTACGCACAGGCAAGCAGAACAATGCAAGTGCGCCTTCATAAGAGGATTGCATACAAAACTTTTCTTCCAAAACATTTTTTTTACCAATTACCACAAAAGCAAATATGCCAAACCTTGACAGAATGTCTGTGTGAAATGGGGTTGATCAGAGGATCAAAGTAGAACGCTGGTAGATCAGGATCCTCTGTTTTGATGAACACCACATTTGGTGTGTGATACCTAAAGGTAAGCACAATGGAAATTTCAACTACATGTTACAAACCCTTCACTTGCAAGATCAAATTAAAAGTATTTCTGAAAAATTTTGACCTAATAATAAAAAAATAATCCTTACCAAGTTAGGTGAACATGATGTGGCAAGTTGTTGTACAGGTAAGGAAAAGCAATTTTGTACTCTGTCCTGATTGGCTGGCGAATGATGATTTTGTTGATGTCGTTGAACTCATTCCAGTCCTCATCCCTATACAGGAAAAATTAAATAAACCTGAGTTACAAAAAAAATAATCTGGTTCTCTTCAAGCTTTGGTGAAGATGTTCTTTAAAAATTGAGATGTGAAATAAAGTTATGGACAGATTTTTTTTCCATTTAATGTTTCTTCACATATTAAACAAATTCAGTACTTACTGCAAGTTGATGTCTCGCACCAAAGGCTCAAACTTTGGTCCTCCAGGGATTGCCATATTCAAGGCCTTGGAAGTGAAGAAGGCCTTGAGGTCAAACAGGTAAAAGTAGTTTCCGTCTACCAGGTCAGTCAGAAGCTGATTGGCCAAACGGTACAGCGTAGACATCATGGGCAGCGTAAACTGCCAACGTCGGTATGTTGTGCCATTCACATACCTAAAAAATGAAAATACATGGATTAAATCATGTACCAGTGTGATCTCAAACGGTTTGTCTCTAGAGTTTGCAACCTTACTTAGCACTGTCTTTGAGAGGCTGGTGTTCATAGAACCACTCTGCAACAGAACTGTCCTCCTCAGGGTCCAGCTCCATCTGGATGGCTTCTAGTGGTTCCACATCGAGGATGTTATCAGC
This sequence comes from Paraplagusia blochii, assembly GCA_016785265.1. Taxonomy (NCBI): domain Eukaryota; kingdom Metazoa; phylum Chordata; class Actinopteri; order Pleuronectiformes; family Cynoglossidae; genus Paraplagusia; species Paraplagusia blochii. Next base: position 39,045 of record JAFBJS010002760.1, on the reverse strand, counting down.
ATAGTCCAGTGGCGGCTCCTCATCATCAAATGGTGGGAATCGCATACGCTTGAAGTGTCGACGATCGCGTTTTTCACGACGCATCATGATCCACATTGTGCTGGGAGGGGGGAAAAAGACATTAATGGAGCCTTCCAAAAAAAAAATTACTCCGGTTTAACAAAAAGTTGGTTGAGTGAGTTTTGAGTTATTGGCTGAACAAAGCATAAAAACAGAATGGAGTAAACATAGTCCTTGAGAAAGATAACTTACCCCCACTGGGCAATATAAACTGGTTCAATCACCCAAGGAATTTCATTCACAAATGAAATGGCTCCAGTAATGTGGTAGAGAACAGGCACATCTCTGATCTGTTCCCAAGGCATTGGCATGTTCTCTAGCAGCTTCAGCACTGCATGGGGCATGTACTTGAGGGCACTTTTAAAAAAAGAAGAAACAAAGAATGACTTAGTCTATTAAAAAATGCATGCTTTATCTACAATAAATCTACAAACAGCTGTTTATATAGAATTCCTCAAAGCATTCAGCATCTATCCAAGTTAAACCTGCAACTCACCCAAGGTAGACCCTCTTGTCATGGCGAAACTTTCTGTTGGTCATGTCACCATGGTCCCTGATGATCTTACGCACATGCTCAGGTGGCATGTCTTCTTTCTGTGCATCCACAAAACCAAACTTCCTCTTTTCTGAGTAACGTTTGGCCTGCAACTGTTGCCATTTTCTTGCTGTAGATTAGATAATATAATAAGATAAAACAGAACATTGTAAAAACAATGTAGACATCTATCTTTAGGCCAACACTAATTGCTTTACACCAATAGCTCAAGCCCACATGCCTTTCTCTTGCAGTTTTTCTTCAGTCATGTAGTCAGGGATTGGTGCAGGAGGCGGGGGTACACCCGGAGGCATCGCTGGGGGAACCCCTCTGTAAGGAAAGGCAGCCGCCATGGTGCGTTACTCCTGAAGAGAAACAAAAATAAGACATCAAATAAAAAAAATATTGTTTAGTGGTTATTATCATAACAGTGAATTTTTAAGACACTAAAGTAAGGTTAAATATTTAACACATGCATGGAGTCACAGATTATTTACTTACTAATTCTTGCTTATAGAAGTTTGGTCTCACAAAGTGAAAACAGAATAATTTTGGTTTTCTTGTGATTTGCCATTACTTCAGACAACAATTAGATCAGGCAGTTTATTTTACAAGTATTTATTCTATTACTTATTCAGGCTAACTATTTAAACATTTAAAGCATTGAACTATACAAAATTTGTTTTGTATAGTCGATGTTTACTTATTGAAATAACACCAAAGGGTTGATTGGCCAGACGCGTCAATGTTAGACATATGTTGCATTACGAACTAAATTATACACCCATTAGCAAAGTTGTTTTACCTAGAACAGGGGTCTCAAACTCAAATAAGTTGAGGGGCACGACCCACATTATCGTGTCACCAGGGGCTGCATCAGCTTTCAGTGTTCAATACAAAAGAAAACATTCGATAAAACAAATAATTTCCTATAGATTCTGTGTAATACAATGATTTATCATAAGATGTGGAGAACAATTCTATACAATATTTTACATCAATGTGGGGCCGCAAAATATCGTTCCACGGGCGGCAGATGACCCACGGGCCGCGAATTTGAGACCACTGCTCTAGACTTTAATCCGAGACATACATTGAGACCCCAATTCCTTAGTATTCAATGTATTTTAAAACAATTTTATGCATTAAAAACGGAACACTCTGAATCAAAGTTGCATTTAAACAATATCATGTCTTACATTTCCTGTTTTCAATCTATTTTTGCAACATCGAAACGAAAACAATTCAAGTTTGAATAACCTAGTTCAACAACATGGCTTCCTTGAGCGGCCTGTGCTGTACAGAAACTTTAAACCCCATGAACTGTTGGATTGTTAATTTCTGATGTGGAATCGTAAACAGATACTGTTTTATAGTAGTTTTAGTATGTGTCGTCGTAATTTGGAGACATTCGCGTGGACGTGCATTTGTTTTAAGTCCACAGTTCGACCAAACGTGGAAGAAGCGGTAAACTTGCCGACACACTAAACGTTAGCATGGCGGCTAACACAATAATGGAGAAAAAATAAAGCGAGCTCCAACCTACCTCACTACCCTGGGCCCAGAGATTTTTTTTTCTTTAGCCGTTTTACCACACTCGTTCGGCTACCACAACATCTCCTTTTTTATGAAATATGCTGTTTCCTTATGCACCACCGCTTTGGTTTTCCTTCTGCACGACGAACGACGGCGGCCACACGATGAACGAACTACCTTCCGATTCACAATCCTGCTTTACGGCAGAATTGATTTGCGTATCAATACTGGGCAAGCCAACACTTACGTAAAAATGTACGCAAACGTTGAGTGAACGTACCATTCTAAATACCCGTATGTTGCCGTTTCCGGCACTATACTGCCCCCTGTATGATTGGAGGGGAGTCGTCGACATTATGTAACGTACTGTAGTTATCAAATTCACTAATATTTTAAACTCGTGCAGATTGACTTTCACTCGAATTTTCTCACAAACAACATTTAGAACATGTTTGCAACATTACTAATAGCGCTTATACTTAAGAACTGTGGTGAGTATGTGTCTTCACACAGGACGTTTTTGTGAAAAAGCTAGAGAAGACAGAGTGAGATAGTTTGGACATGTCCAGAAGGGGGGCGGTAGATACCAGTGTTGGAAACAAAGAAGTAGGCCAGTGAAGGCGGGTTGTGGAGGTTGGCTTGGAGGTAGTTGGATTCAGAGTAGAGGATACAGAGAACAGGGAAAGATGGAAAATGTTCATTTGTTGTTGCAAACCCTGAAAAAAGGGACTCACTGAAAGCGAGTGAGCCCGTGTCTTGTTTATGGACCTTATGTTGAGGATATAATAGTATAGATGGTTTATATATTCTTACATGTATTGTTTTGAGGATGACATTTTGTTTAATTAGCTTGTCATCACAGTATAATGTCCATTATACTGACCATGAGATCTAATAGCAGGCCATCCAATAAATGTTCTACAACAAATGAGGTGAAATCTCTCTTCCTAACAGATGCTCCCAGCTGATGACCTTCTACTTGTGTTTTTGTCTTACAGCAAAAGCTCGCAGCAAGAGAGTTGACTTCATGGCTGTATGGAGATCTGTCCATCATGGAAGGGAAAACTGCAGAGTACTGCACCGATAGACATAGAAATTTTAGACACACAAATCATGCAGACAAACAGTTTTGCAAATTGAAATATCCCTTTTTTTTAAATGGACGTTTATTACAATAACATATGATATAAAAAATAGAATGCATTTTAATACAAAATGAAAAACAAACAAACAAATAAACAAACAAACCCTTGAAAGACATACACAAAACAATCCCTTTCATATCTATATAAAAAGAGTTTGAAATACAATATCTTTGGTTATATCTGGAGTGTGTCAGGAAGGAGAGTAAAAAAAAACATACAATGCCACAAAAACAGAGGGCTACAAATGTGCATGTGCCCACACAAACTTTGGTAAAAATGGCTCATATAAACACATATTAAACATTAGTGTATCATTATATATGAAGAGTTAATTTCCCTTTGTCCTTAAACTAGTTTCAATCCCTAGTAAAATGCCAATGGCAAAGTGTGATTTGACTAAGTCATTCTGTTATCTCGCTGAACGCCCCGGTTAAAACCGAGAACAATTTATGTCAATTTAATGTTTACTGATGACAAAAAGTTAGTTTTATATCAGTAATTTGCCAGTTGGAAACACATAAATGGGATTTTCACATGATTTATTATTACCTATCCTCTTCCACTTCCCAAGCACTCTTTTTTAGTTAAACAAACTAAAACACATGATTGATATATGCTTTAAATAGAATAAATGTACAAAAGAGACAAACAACACACTTAACAATAAAAAACGAAAATGAGTTGGTATTGTAACTGGATGCAAAAGTTGAACTATTGTCTTGTGTACCATAAGTGGCCTAAGATTTTTCTACTACCTGTGTTATGACAATAAGAATCTCATACAGAGACATGCTACTAGTTTTCAATAAAAGAAGCTTCAAGCAATTTCATTTTTCCCTGTTTAACCTCTTTAACATTTTGGATGTGCTAAATAAACCATCCATTAATGGACAAAATATGAGTTGTACCACTGTCATAACGTCACGGCAACACAGCGTAAACATTGTACGGAGGAAATGTGCAAAATATACAAAGAGATCAAGCTTGGGATACACAAGTAAAACTCACATCACATGCCACTGAAAAAAAAACTTTTTACAAAGAAACTTTCTAGTAAAATATATCTTTTTCCCCAAACACATGGAGCCTATTAGCTAAAAAAATAAGGCACTTATTGATATATAAAAGAAATGTATGCATGCATATGAAATCTCGTGTTAGTGTAACAACAGCTGCAATCCCCGGAGTATGGAAACACCAAAAGGTACTGCCCTCTGGATGTCTTATCATGTGCTAAATGTGAATTGCATAGAGTGTGAACCCTTTTTACTTTCCTATACTGTAATGACACAGAGCAGGATTCTAAACTGTGTAAAGCTGCATAATGTCACTGGTGATATGGAGACAGGCTGCATGTTATTTCCTTGGATTAAAAAAACATATATTAAAACACCGTTTAACCCATGAGACTGTGATGTCATAACATCTAAGGGTAAAAAAAGCATGTTTACTTGTCTATGTGAGGAATACAAGTTTTTTTCCTAGAGGGTTTATAGAAAAGACTGAGGCCGTTAGCAAAGTATTAAACCCAGATCTCTCCAGTTGTCCCTTGGGCAGAATAGTGCCATGAACTGTGCTGTTATTTCAATAAAACCTCAACATGCTGCTGCACTGCCACAAAAGTTGAACACTCATCTTTTCTTGACAAGGACAGTCTGTCCTTCGTGTCCAGTCATGAACAACAAAAAATTTACATTTAATCTTTGTATAAAACCAAAACCAGCAACAGAACCAGAAAACTCAGCTGTTTCTGGGTCTAATAAAACAGAGCAGGCACATAAAGTTTTCTCTGATAGACAAAAACAAAACATTATTCTGAAGATGAAGAGTTGAAATCACAATATGACAATGAGTCCGTTTTTTCTTCTAAGTGCCAGCAAAACCCAGTGGTTTTTTCGGACTTACTAAGGGAGAGGGAAAAAGTTATTTTCCATGTCCCAGCCTTGATAGTCTTAAAGGCCTGCCAATAGGAAAAATGGGATCAATAACATAAAGGTAAGATTTAAAACCTTTTAGTTGTTAAAGCATTGTTTATTAAAAGGGTAAATAAAATGGGTGGCAACATGGGCTTTACAAGCCCAGCTCCTCGTCCACAGGCACTGACTGGAGCTGAGTGAGGATCTTAGAATCACCGTCCATCTCCTCTGGATTTCCTAAAGGCGAACTTGCCTCCCGTTCAGGGGAGGGACTTCCCAGAAGCAGCGACTCCCCGCCAGGAAGACCCAACAAACCTGGGTCTACAGGGAGGTCGCTTTTTCCCCGAACGTCAAAGAGAGGGAGACTGGATGGTGTGGACAGGGGCACGGGACTCCACACAGGCTGGGACAACTGTGTGGTTGGTGTGATTCCACTGTACATGGGACTGAGGGTGAGCATGCTCTCTGGACTTAGAGTGTTTGGCGAGACCGATTGGTCCAGGGTATGCGAGGAGGGGACAACAGGTGTCTGGTTGGTTGTAGATGCAGGCTCTGGAATATAGTACGGAGGGGAGGAGTTGATGAAGTTCAGAGGAGATAATGTGATGTTGTTGCTGGTCTGTGAAGGCTGGGAGACCACAGGTGTTGTAGGAGTGGTGATAACTGGGCTCAGACCATTGGCTGCCATGGGTGATGGTTCTTGGACCGGTTTGAGGGGTAAGCTGGCCAGTTGAATGCCGGCTGGGATGGTTAGGATCAGCTTTCCCTGCTGGACACTAAGGTAGGGACTTCCACCGAGGAGAAGATTACCTAAAGTGGTAGAAAAAAAATATAGAAAAAAAGTTAGTATTAGACCAAACAACTGAGAATTCCTGCAATAAAATTGCTGACACTCAAAATTTTACTTTAGTGTAAGCAATGATAGTTTGTCACAATTCTTGATTTCCACCCACTCCAGAATATGCATGAAGCACTGTTAAGAACACATTTGGTCCACCATAGAGGACTACAGGGACTATTGTAAAGGTAAAAACATGGTGGGGCCAATGTTGGCATCAATCAGCTACATCATTGGGCTAGCACAAGCCTAAACAATTATTTTTGTCACAGGCCAGTTTAGATTGAGTATTTACTGGAACTAAAATAAATGCTGAGTAAAGTATTGAATAAATGCAATGCTTTTTTTTGCAATGCCTCTTTTAGACTATCAATTGTGGAAATGCTGGCTTTGGAGGGAAAAGGTATAAGGATAACGATAATATAAATTAAAAGTAAAATTTGGACAAGTTGGGAGGGCCAGATTAAAACGGCAAACGGACCGCATTCGGCCCTGGGCCTTATTTTGCACAGGTCTGGTCTAGCAAGATCACACGTGTAACTGTGCCATTGCTCACAAGACAAATTTGTATTCGTCTATATCTGAAGAAGAAGCTAGTTTGGCATAAAATGCTTCGCCATAAAAAATAACCAGGAATTTGCCACTACATTTTTGATGCACACTTAATGTAACTTCGGAGATATTATGACCAACCTTGTATCATTTTTTCATGTTACCAGAAACAAACTTTTATTTTTTTAGCCTTGGAGTAAGGAAAGATTTCAAGCAAAGGTATAGTGAATTTCACATCTCTGTTCTGCATATAAATATCTAGTGTTAATCCCTGCAGTCTCTAGACAGATATGTTAAATACATACCTGCAGGGTTGGAGGGCAGCTGAATGATCCCTGAGTTGAGGAGTTGTACTGCAGGGGTTATGCTGCTCTGGGGAACCACATTCTGCATAGGCCTGATCTGGTTTATCCTAACTGGAGTCTGGGTGACTGTTCCAGTTGCAGGAGCTGAGGCCAAGATCTGAAGAGGGACTCCAGCAGACGGGATAGAGAGAGACGGACTGGCTGGAACAACTTGGGGTAAGGAAATTGTAGAAGAGGTTTGAATGGAGGACACTGGGACCAGCTGAGGCACTGAGAGGGGGAGCAACTGTGTGGGGGCTGGTCCTTTGAGCTGAGGCACTGGTACGACTTGTGTTGGATTGGGGATGGAAATAACCTGTGGCTGCTGGATTTTGCTGGTTGTGGAGTTTGTGGTTTCATCCCCTAGCTGCTGTGACATTCGCTGTGACAGCTGACTGTTTCCCAGTTGTGAAATAGAGACGATGTTTGTGGCGCCTTCAGGCAGAGTGGACGCACTTGGCTGTTCCAGTACCAGTCTGTTTCCTGTGTTCACAGCTTGGGTGCTTTGGAACTGTGGAGATGAGGAGGTGAGGGGTGAAACTGGGACCAGCTGAGGACACGGAGAAACCTGAGCCCCAGAGGAGTGTTGGACCAGCTGTGACACAGGTATACCCTGGATGGAAGGCACAACCTGGGGCAGGGAGAAGACCTGTGGGGTGGTGGTGGTGCTGCTGGAGGAACCTACAACATTGGAGGAATTTATCGGGGAGGTGGCAAAGACCACATACTCTCCTTGGTGATGTGGCAAAGAGCCGGCAGAACTGGATATGACCAAGTCTGCAGAGGACAAAGGAGTAGGAAGGCCGAGGGATTCTTGGGTGGCGTGAGTCAAGGCCAATGATGAAAGGCTGTTTGGAGGGGAAAGAGCGGGCGAGGTAGGGGACAGTGAGGACGAAGAAGAAGACGAGGACAAGGAGACTGTCTGGATGCCTCTGTCAGGTTCCGACACACTGATGTAATCCATGGAGTGTCCATCTTCTCTCTTGGACAGCAGGGACAGAGGGCTGCTTGAGGAAATGATACCAGCTGGTGTGGTGGTAGAAGTAAGAACAGCAGCTGGAAGACTACTGGTCTTGGTCTCCAAAACTGAAACCTTGTCTCCTGAAATAACCGTCTGTTGGTGCAGCGGCTGCAGACTCATGTTAGACTTGGTTATTACCTGAGCTCCATTCAGTATCAAAGGAGGACTGGCTGCAACAGGACTCAAAGCCACAGACTGGCAATCCCCCAAACTCAGGCCGTTAATTATTACCCCAGCACCGGAAGTGGAAATCAGGGAATTCCCATTTAGCAGCAAAGGCTGAGAGGTTGTCAGGAAGCCGCTGGACCCGTTGAGGATGAGTTGGCCTCCTGTGCTACAGGGGACTGCAGAGAGTGAAATGATAGGAGGCGTGGAGCCAGGAGTCTCATCTGGTTTGTCAGGAGTGTCGTCCATCGCACTCGCCTCGTCCTCGCTGCTGTGGTTTCCATCAGATTCACTGACATGAAAAAAAGAATAGAAAATAAATGTTATATGGACATTCAACTGAAAGGGATTAATTTTGGGATTTATTTAAAAATGGGAAGACAAGTGATGCGTGTGAGTTGCAGCTGTGTGCCTAACAGCACCTCTTGTGGTAGTATTAATATTTGTCAGCATGACAGGTCTGACAAAGAATTTCATCTTCTCCTTCAACAGCAAATGCCAACGGATCCCAAATTCTGAAACAAACGTCTTTTTGATACCCAATCACAAACACATCATGTCTTGCACCTCCTCTATCAAGCTATAGGATAATGATGTTCAACCCTGGTCCTTCTGGACATAGTCTTCTCATTTTGTTGTCTGTTTCTTCAGACATTAGGTACAGATTTAGTCACTTAGCTTATTCAGATTTGTCTTTCTTAACTATTCCAACAAGATCACACCAATATTATCTGCCACAGTACAACTAGTACTCACACTGTACATTTCTGTATTTGTATTGTTCCACAGTGAAGTGGTTAATATGGCTGCCTCCCAAGCAGAGAGTCCTAGGTTAAATTTCCAGATCCTTATAGTACCTGTAAGAGCAGCCTGCGCTGGTTACAAACCTGCCCAGTGACAGCATGATGTGTACCAACTCATTGCCATATTACTTTATTTACATATGTTTCAGTCAGTTGCTTTCAAAAGCCTGATTGCTGAAGTGTGGCGTTAAAGCAAATAGCAGAGGGTCCCTGGTTCTGTTCCCAGAGGAACCACATCCTACTAAGTTTATCTTGCCAGAGGCAATGTCATTAGTGGTTAAACCCCAGGATTCAACTCCCGGGCAAGATCAAATCACAGTTAGGGTAGTTGGCCTTCAGTGGGCTCACCCCCTTTAGTAGAGTACGTGTGGTGCAGTGTGATTTGGATAAATAGGTGAAAATGGATGGGTGGATAGATTGATAAACGAGAGATTAATCATTATTATTTCCAACAATATAGTTGTGTTTTGGCTGGTGTGTATTTCAGGGATGTCTAGTAATATCGGTCCACCGATACTATCAGCCAGATATCAGCAAAATTGTGCATCGATGCTACAGTAAATATCCGTGGCCCTGAGTTGGTTTTTTTTTTTGGAGAACAAAACTGCAATTTTTAATGACTACAAGGAGCTGGTCATATTAGGGTGGGAGGGTAGGATTTTTTAACACATTATCACAAAGCGCAGAAAAACAACTAGGAATGGACTTGGTAAAAAAAAACAAAACAACAATGGAACTGTCAAAGTTCAAAGTTAAATACAGCCAAGAGCAAAAGAGATCTGACAAAAATCATGGAGTTCATCGTCCTGCATACACCAACCCTTCTTAAGTCCCGACAATGATTAAGGAGAAATCACCTTCCTGTCACTTGGAGTGTGTGAACTGTGACGTGAGCTGGGTTAATATTAGATTCACAGCACTCCCTTAAAGGCCATATTGACAAATTGTGTAAAAAAAAAAAAAAATCAAGTTAAATCTTGCAAATGTTCATGCAATTCAAAAGGAGATGCCAGATGAAGCTTAAAACATGTCTTAATTGTATAAAAAGTGTTTGCATGTGGATTGTGTGCTTCTTGCCTTTTTACATCATGGCCAGGGAACTAAGATTAAAACTAGACTTTGTTTAATTCTTTCTCATTTAAGCATGTGTTTATGAAATTGCATTTTACCCTTTTAAATAAACTAAACTAAAACAAAAAAAGACTCTCAGCTGTAAAGTGTAGTTGAAAGCGCAAATTATATTGAATCGAACTGAACCGTATCGGATCGAACTGGATCAATCTTTTAATATTTTTTTGAATCGTTCCTGAATCAGACCCTAGACTGTGAATCAAGATTTGACGTTAAGTGAGTGAAGGTTAGCATCTTGAAATAGAAGCACATGTCTAGTTTTTATTACTAACATTGTTTTATGTGACTGTTCAGGATCTACCAGCACTCCTTTGGAGATCTACTGGTAGATCCCAAAGTACCTATTGGGCACCCTCGATATGGAAGACTTGAATGGAATCCAGACAGTCCTGTGCTATACTATTCTATTCATCTTTATAGAATCTCAAAATCCATCAACATTCAGCTTCAAGTCATATTAACAATTTAACCAGAACAGAAGGCAAAAATCAGGTCAGATTCCTTTTAAGGGGCCACAAAAATAATTCCAGCACACCACCTCTCAACAGACTGTCGCATTCTTTCAAGTGATAAGAACAATTTGCAGGATTTACTCTTATCTCCTCAGATCCTGCCTCCCCCAATAACCTCAGTAAAAGTCTCTGGCATTAGCCCCCTGTGTGTCTCGGATGCAACTCCTCTAAACAACAGCACGGCCGTGCGTTCACCATGGCTCTGCGGGCCCTGAAGGAAGCAGAGCAGCAGAGGTTTTCAGGAAACTTGAGCCACGTTAGGCGCTTGGATCTCACATTTCACAACAAAGCAACATGCTGTTGCACTGAGACCTGTGTGGCCTAACTGCTGTCAAAAGTCAAGCCTTTTTGACAACTTTCCCAGACAGTGTTTGGGTATTTTTAAAGGTGATAGACGCGTTTCTTGTAGCTTTTACTGTGTGTACAGCCTCCTCCTCCCGCAGCAATTCTTCCCTTTGCGCAGCCTACAGGCTTTGTTTACGGTAGCAGTTTGATGTTTGTAGGTTTTAAAGACTGCCTGCGTTACTCTTGTCGGTCAACACAGCATAAACAAATACAAAGTTCAGTGTACTTTGTCGGATTAGATCAGGGCTGTTGTATTTCTGGTAAAAAAAAAAAAAAAGAAAGCTTGAAGCTCGATGCAGAGACTGGTACCTCCAGTGATGCGGTTCTTACCTTTTGCTATGGGTTCCGGACGGAGTCCTGTCCCTCTGTCTACGATTCTTGAACCAGTTGCTGACCTGAGTCAGGGACAGTCCTGTGACTCTGGCCAGGTTCTTCTTCTCATCCGGGGTTGGGTACCGGTTCTTCTTATAGCACTCTTTCAACGCATTCCTTGACTTCTCCTTGAAGCAGTACACCGTCTCCTCTCCGTCCCAGATAGTTTTGGGGAGAGGGAACTTTTTTCTGAGCCGATACTTGTCCACTGCACCCAGGCTGCGGCCGCGGGACCTCTCCGCCTCCTTGTAGCGGGCTTTCAGGTACAGGTCCTGCAGGAAGCCGTGGTTAGACGGGTGGAAGTCGTGGCTCTCTAGGATGGCGTAGAGCTCTTTGAATTCCTCCCGATGGAACGCTACCAGTGCCTGGGCCTTCAACAGGGTCTCGTTGCCACGTAGCAACTCGGACGAAGGAGGTATGGTGGATAGAAATCTCCACAGGCGATCCACATTGCCCGCCTGCAGAAGGGCCTCGCATAGACACGATACTTGGTCAGTGGAAAAACTCAGCGCCGACTTCTGGAAACTTTGGAGCAACTGTTCAGAAACTTGCAACTCTTCTGTCTCCTCTTTGGAGTCCGGTGCCGTTTGCTCGTCGGAACTATTCTCGGATTGTTCTGTGGACTCCAAAGACAAGGAAGCCATTTTTACTTTAACTTTTTTTTCCCACTAGTAGTTTCTCCTCCTCTCTCCTCCCCCGCGCTTCCCCTCCCTCGGCTTTCTCTCCCATTCTCCGCCAGACCTGCAGACATCCAGCGAACACGCCCCCTTTTTTTAGCTTCAAACACACTTCCTTTGTCTCAACTTTAGAACGACATTATGACGTTGGGGCAGCAAATACCCACTTAATTCGTGTGACGAGTGTGTTTGACGAGTGTTTTCTTAGGAAACGGTTGGTTTTTGGTCGGTGTACTATAAGAATATAATGTATATACCTACATGAACAAACAAATGACCTTTCCAATAGTCACAGTAACTCGAGCAACAAAGCAAACAACCAGGAAAAAGTTTTCAACGTTGATATAGTAGGTCCCATTTTTCACTAAACCATAAAAACGCTATCCACATGTAGCTTAAGGTGTATTTCAGACTGTGCGGAAACTTCCGCCTTCATTAATACATTCGCTACGACAAGTGGTGGTATTATTTTTATCATAAATAAAAATATTTTATTTGAAAATATGAATATTTAAGTAATCAACCAAAATGTTACATTCAATACCACCATATTACCGCTAGGGTTCGATGACTTTGAAGACCTGGTGTTGAAGACGAGATAACAACAAAGTTTTACTTCTACATTTTAGTTATTGTCTTTTCTTCATTTACTTGGTATAATGCCTCCCCAGCAGTCATCAATATGTTCCTTCTTTTCACCAAAAAGTACAGAAATGAAGTTGGTGAAGTCAAATAATACAACACGAGAAAGCAAATAAACAAATGTTGTTTTCTTAATCATAGAGCAGTGCCAACAATGCTTATATCCAAGGAAAGATTTATATTGTAGCCCTTTATATCACTACACAATATAAGCAGCCCTCATTAATAGATCTGATACACCGTTATTGATATTTTAATTTATTATTGTTATTTTTTTCACGTTTGATTGTTTTCATTAATGTATTTCTTGGAAATATATTAGTATGGGAATAATCAACCAAAACGTAATTTTCAATACCATAATATTACCGCTCTAGTACAATCATTGTTGTATTGAAGACATGATTTAAAAGCGAAGAAGCTCTTAACCTGTTAGGCTTTCTAACTTGTTATTGTCTTAGTATTAAAGCTAACAGAAAAATGTTGTTATTCATAACAAAACTTAGTCAATCAAAAAGAGACATTGATTATAGAAGAACAAAACAGCTTATGATATCACAACAACAAAGTTATGTTACTCTGTTTTCGTGACTCTTTCAGTAATTCTTACTCAATCTGAGAGTACTTCATATTTTGCTTTTGTGCTATTAACTTTTAATGTCACTAAAAGCCACTAATAAGAATGTCTTTCTTTTCACCGAAAAATACAGAAATTAGGTTGGGGAAGTAAATAATATAACACTTGAAAGCAAATAAACAACACTTTGACAAGAGTAACAAGAAGCCAAGCTGGTTAGTTCCCCAGCACTTTATGACACACATACGTTTCATTATTATGCATATTAATTTTCTTTTTCTTTTCCTTGCAGCTTGGCCTTTTTTTCAGGGGTTGCCACAGCGAATCAACAATTTCCATCTCCCCCTGTCCTCTGCATCTTTAAATCCAACCACCTCCATGTCCTCCCTCACCGCATCCATAAATCATACTTTATATGATTTATAATATAATATACATTATAATATAATTATAACAATCATATAACATGTAATTATTATACATATTCATACACCCATATATTCAACATGTATTTTTCTGTAGAATATCAAGGTTGTGTGCACATTATATTTTCAAGACAAAACAAGTATGTCTGAAATTCATTAATCTATCACCAACCTTTTATGTGTCTGAAATTCTCTATATACATAATTCTTCATATTATAAAAAAAATGAATAAACAGTGTAAACAACAGTGTTTTGTATTGAAGTCGGTCTTCAGGATAGGGTTTTGTTTGTTTAAAACAGACTAACAAGCATCTAACTCCAACCCCGACCGGATTTTGAGTCCCTGCAATGTTTTCCCAGTGCAAACATGAGGCAGGCACATCCTTGAGCTAATAAAAATGAGACTAAAATCCTTGATCAATTTAGACGGTAAAAATATATACAACAATAAATGTCATTTGTCTTTGTGAACCTTTAATAATTAGTGTAATAAGAATATTGTATGCTATAAATACAAACTGATTGTAGCTGTAGTAAATGTAGAGGCTAGTGTTATCGGTTAGTGTAATGTCATATTCTTATTGTGTTGGTCGCTCTAGGGCAGGCATCGGCAAACTAGGGCCCGGGGGCCAGATGTGGCCCGCCAACCTTGTCAAAATAAGTATTTTATTCATACTATCACTATACAACTGCATGTTCCCTGCTTTAATGCATTTTCCCGGTGGATTACATCATAAAGGCTATTAGAAATGTCAGATTTGGGGTTTTATACATGACTTTTACAGCCTTTGTACAAACGCAAGCTCAACAGTATATTTCTGCTCTGGACTCAGACCCCGTGTCCAAAAGTTTAGACGTTTGTCCATCCCTGCTCTTCGCCGAAGGTTTTCTCAAAGTGGGAGAAACACTTATCCTATCCACAACTACTGTATAGTACATATTATTTCTTAAGAACACAGCACACCCTGCTGGTAAAGATAGGAAACGTTTGTGCCTCTGGCGCGAGGGCGCTGTCCTCTATGTGTGACGATTGGACCGAATTTGTGTCAATCCACACGTAATGGGCGGTAACTGTGCGCAATCCTTGGATTCGCTGATCTGATTGGGCAAGCTTACGCACTTTGTCCTTGTGATAGGTGGATTGAATTTCTCGTTGAGGCGAGTCAGGAAGTATGTGTTACGTTTCCCACCCGTTTACAGCAAAACTGTTGTTATAACGGACAACTGATGGGATCATCTGAATAAACAGAGCCACAGAAAAGACCAGAGAAATTAATAAACTAGAAGTGGAACATAACACCCGTCTGTAAGTAACCGTGACACACTTTCGTGTTTTTACATTTGGTCGTCTGTTGATCCAACGTGACTGTTGTGTCGTTAGCAACTAGCCACTAAACATGTAGGTCCCAAACATACTCTATCCCGTTAAATCAAACGAATATGCAGTGACCTCAAACGTTTCCTACACTATAAGTAAGTTTGGTTAATAAAATTAAGCTGAATTTTATCGTAATGCATTGTTATTAGTAGACTGTTAGTAACGAGTCGTGTCAAAGTGCATTGTCACATATATATGTGACAATGCACTTTGACACGACTCGTTTACTAACTGTGAAACATGTCAATCAAATAAAGTAGAATCGCGTCTCTGTTGCTTGCTATGATGCTTTTTTACCCTAAACATACTTATACATAGAGGCAGCGTCATGGACGACCAAGTGACAGTGATCACCAATCCCATTGTGGAGGTGCGCATCACCAGCACCAGCAATTCTTCAGAGGTGCTGAGAAGGTTCAACAGAGGAATTACTATTGCAGAACTAAAGGTGAGTTCAACCCTGCCAGGAGTTGTCTCTCTGTTAAAAGCCTGAGCTTTGTTTGAGGAATGATAACACAATGAATATATAATACCATGGCTCTATGGCACTACATAATTTCATGCAGTATTCAGAAGTAAGATGTTAAGTGTGCCTTTTTCTTTGTAACCAGGGGAAGTTGGAGATGATTGTGGGTTTACCCGCTTCTGCCATGGAATTGGAGGTTCTGAGTGTGTCAGGTGACTTTTTGCAGAAGATGGACAACAACGATGCTTTGTTGGGCTCCTATCCAGTGGATAACAACTGCACGATACATGTAAATACTTTCTCATTTCAATTTCCTATTGATGTATTACAATGGAGACTTTGGATAAGTGCTGCACAATTAATTGAGTTAAATCACAGAGCTTGGTTGCAACTATTTAATTGATTATTAGGATCATTTCCAGCTTTATTAAACATTAAAAAATTGGGCTCTGCTGCACACAAGCACAGTATTCTTTGTTTAAAAAGAAATGCTGCAATACTGCTGGGAATCACACAATTTTGTAGCATAAATAAAAATCTATATATTTATATTGGGTTTTACTATACAGCTAAAAACCAAAAAAGGAAATCTTTCCTTTTGTCCATATATTTGGGCACTAGTCCTAGGTTAATACATATTTCTGTTTGTTTATGTTTTTTGTTGCTAATACTAATGGTTTTAAATTTTAAGTGCTATATAAATATTTATTACAGTTTTACCTAACAAATTGAGTAATTATGAAAATCCTCATAGTATTTATATTTTTTAACAATTGTGATTATCATAATATATTTGGGTTCTTTTTGGAAATGTTTTGATTAATGAATGTAGTCTAAGGGATTCTTTTAGTATAATCTCTTCTTAATCTTCATCTCCATTTGGTTTGTCCCTTAAGGGATGTTACATCAAATAAACATTTTTCATCTCCCCCTTCTTTCTGTATCTTCTACTCTGACTCCAACTACTCTACCTCCATGTCCTCCCTCACTGCATCCATCAATCTCCTCTTTGTCTCCTACCTGGTAGCTCCATCACTAGGATCATACTTCTACCAATGCATCCACTGTCCCTCTTCTGAACATGTCCAAACCAGCTCAACCAGCTGGCTTCTCTAGCCTTTTCTGTAAACCTTCATGCCTGTATAATCATTCAATGTCATTAATAAGCTACTGACTGTGATTTCATCAACAGGTCATTGATAAAAGTGGAGGACAGATGGGAGAGTTTGGTGATGTTTCCAAAGTGGATAAGTTTGAAATTTCACAGGATGATTATGAAAAGAAGACTGGTAAAGTTCTCCACGTTTGCCTGTACATATTTTTTAAAGTGAATAGGTTTGAAATCCAATCTTAATTTTTTAACCCCAGACTCAGCGAGGGCATTCATGAAGAGGCGTGGTCTTGGTCGCTACAATGAGGAAGAAATGGCCAAAAAGAAAGCTGAACAAGCTGCTCGAGAGGAGGAAAATAAGGCTGCTGCTGATGCCATTACAGTTGGTGACAGATGTCAAGTACAGGTACCTGGACAACCTACAAAGGTCGGCACAGTCATGTTTGTAGGTAAGTGGAAAATTTTTTTTTTCTTTGAAAGTTGAAGTCACATTTAAAGAAACTTTACAATATCCCAGTGTTGTCTCCTTCCTTTGACACGCATCAAAACCAATAATAGTTTCAAGCAGTTCAGAGAAAAAAAACTAAAGAGACCAGTCAGTCGTCTGAAATTTTTTAACCGTGCAACAGGCAATTTGGTATAAAATTATTCTTTTATCTACATTACAGGTGCAACAGATTTTAAACCCGGCTTATGGGTTGGTGTAAAGTATGATGAGCCGCTGGGAAAAAACGATGGAAGGTAAAAATCAAGTTGTTGTATTTTTCTTTTCCTCATTAGGCTTTTATTTTCCATTACTAATGTTATTTTCCCTTGAATTTGTGTCTCCACAGTGTTAACGGAAAGAAATATTTTGAATGTGAAAACAAATACGGTGCATTTGTTAAGCCCTCAAATGTGACTGTGGGGGACTTTCCTGAAGAGGATTATGGTCTAGATGAGATGTAGAACTTATTGTTTTTTTTGTTTTATTCAAAAGTTCATGCACCGACCCGGAGAGGATGGACCATTTGATGCCAAGTCTTTAGCCTTAGACACTTACAGTTACACAGCAGGATTCATAATCATGTAAAACCAATGAACATGGATTCATGAATAGTGTATGATTAAAAAGAAATGCACAAAGCATGAAAAAATTACCAATAACGTGCAACATATCTTGCTCCCTGAGAGGAGCTTTTGAGAATATGTTTCTTTTGGTTGCAGTTTCAATATTCAAAAGTGAACAAAATTGCATTGCTAGTTAATGACAGGAATGTATATTGTGTGACAAAATGTGTCATTGATTCAAAACTGCATTTCTCTCAATGAGTAAATTAAAGTCAAATCACAAGTGCGTCGCTGTCTGAAGGTGGCAGCAAAAACAGGCTTTCAACTTTAAACTCCTACAATGTTTTATTTCCCAATGGTAAACAAACTTTCATTGTGTTAAAATCTTATTGACATCAACTCTGGCTCTGTTGTAACCTATCCTTTGTCCTATGTAACTATGACTTCAGTTAGATGTGTAAGGGTGTCTGATAAGATGTTGTACTGCACATGTAATATCATTTTGTGAACACAGCTTAAAGCTTTTTTTTAGCTATCTTTTGGTTTTCCATTGACCTGCCTAAACCTTAATTTTCTTCCTAGTTGTTTAGGTTAATCAAGATATCACATTTGCATATTGACACTATTGTGTGTTTACTTTCTAACAACAGAGCTACTGTATACAAACAAACAAACCAGAGTTTTTCTTAGACGACTCTCTGTTTACAGTTTGGAAAAATGGACAATAAAAAGCTATAACTGTTCTCCAGACTCTTGTTTCCTATGTGTCACAACATCACCAATCTTATAATATATTTGGTGACAACAATTGGATGTTTCTATCAAATTCAAAACGTATCTCAATCTTGAAATAAGATGTTGATTCAATCAAGTTGTACAACAAAAGGTTTCAGGTTGCTGCACGGCTTTGAGCAGGAGAAGGTAAAAAAAAACTTCTTTGAAGAAATTTCCAGTTTCCAGAACAGTACTTTCACAGTTCAAGTTAATTATTGAACAAAATAAAAGTTTCAAGTTATCAATTACCTCCTGGGTTTAAACGCTACTTTAGTTTCAGGAATTTATTTCAGATCAGATCAGTGGGATACTTTAGAGAGTTATTTGCTTTGCTACCTCCAAACATACCTTTAAGTGAAGTACATAAAATGTAAAGTCAAACTTATTATTATTAAGATAGAAACTTGTAAGTTATTAAGATATTAACCATCAACATCTGATGCCAAACCACATGCAATGTGTCACTACAAGTGGGTGACTTTCTCACAGAAAACAAGTAAAGGATTAAAAGGATTAAATAATAATGTAAAACAAAAGGAGAATGTAAAGACTAACAGACAGTTAGTCAACAAAGAACAAAATGTCAACCGTCATTGTTAGACATAGTTTGGAGAGATCTTGCCACATTGAGACCGAGGATGGTGGGAAACACAGGTCCAATAGTGTCGAGGTGGGTGGCAGGGAATTCAACATGCAGAGCAAGTGGAGTACTGACATGTCAGGAATCAGGAAGATGGAAGACATTACACAGGCAAGTAAAAGAATTGCCACAGGGAAAAACAGGAAGTAAGAGAAAAAGAGAACAATAAATGTTCCCTTGGAGGCAACAGATGCGGCAAGATGGCGAGGAAGCAGAAAGTATCAGTAATGAATTAGTGACTGTAAAAGAAGACAGATACAAATGTCTAATGCTTATAAAATAATTTAATCCGTTTTTTTTAATTTGCGTTTATTTGATAATTAATCTAATTTTATCTCGAAACGTGCCAGTTGAGGTAAGTCCCATATAAATCAGAAAATATTCTCACATCTCATTACAAATATCTGAAAATGCAATTATTGTTATTGGGAATGGCAATAAATGGAGGTTGTGAAATTAAGAAAACGACAATAAATTACCCTTTGCACATTAGCCAATGCATTTCTCAATAGCACTGTTTTTCACTAGTTTATGTTGAAAATGATTAAATATTTTGTCAGACCGCTTTAAAATAAACAAAATTACATTTTAACTTCAACGTTACATAACAACAATCCGCATGAAAAAGATTATTTAAAAAATATCACGCTCGTCCCTCATTTTAAAGAAACACGTCACTTTTAAAGACTCCCTAAACGTCTTCTCGCGATACTACGCGCAGTTTCCCACCAGCCAGCAGTGTGGTGTTCTGGCGTGAGCGCGACAGAGAGACAAGGAAAGATGGCGACACAGGAGAGCGAAGCGACTAAAGCCACAGCGAGCAACGGCGAGGTAAAATGAATGACACTGCTATTATTAGATTTACTTTTCGGGACCGGTCGAAGATAACTGTTGTGTTTGTTTCCAACGTAGACTCCCTAACCCCGCACATTTAAATATGTTACGTGTTTTTTCATGACAGTGACGTTGTAAGTGCCGGTTGATTTCTGAACGACGAGCCGAGAAATCCCGGCCCTAAGCGGACCACATGTACCGAGACATTCTGGTATTGACGATAAATGTACCCCCCGGATATAGGTGTAACGTTGTCAGGCTATGTCACTAGTTCCATGTGAGTCGGTGCGACCCGGTTGGTGGTGCGGTGTATCAGCGAGCCTTCAAGGCCCGATCATGAGCGTCACAGCTTCGCTTCATAAACCGGGCCAATCGCCGGCAGCTCCAACACATTTTCCCACCTATAACTTAATATTAAATACCGACTATAAATTAAATAATAATTCCTGAGGTAATTCGCGAAAACAAATTAGTTTAGTTTAGAACGTAAATATACGTAAAGCATTCGGAGATGGAACATATTTTAGGGTGACTAATACCTGTCACAAGTTATCACAGGTTTAAATGAACCATCACCATCACTAGCTGTACCTAATGACAAGATGATGCCAATGAAAACATACGTAACCATCATTTGATGTTATTACTCTATTATAAAGTTGTAGTTCCACCATAAATATATTAACAACTGACAACCATATTCTAACTTATTTTATTGGCTTGTTTGAAACATTACACATGCAATCTTTCCTCCCCTGCAGAGGGTGCTATTAATCAAGCGTGCCGATATTTTTTATGCATGTCTGTCAGGCTAAATTCCGTTTTAATCTGACAAGGACTCAAAAGGGTAGGAAAAAAAAAACAGTTACGCACATAATTTAGTAAATTGTACAGTACTGTAGCAAATTTATCAACCCCCTAAATTAATGCTGGATATATATATATATATATATATA
>JAFBJS010002758.1:16407-26626 GCA_016785265.1 Paraplagusia blochii | reverse complement strand
AAAAGGGATTAAGCAATGAAAAATGGATATTTGAAAAACTTTTGCTGAAATTCTCTAATGGATTGAGTCATGTGTTGATTTATTTATTGATTTAATTTAATCTATATTTGCTTTACATTTTCTGGCATTTCTTGGATTTGCCAGGCTTAAGGTTTAAATCCATAGGCTTTCAGTTTACCACTAGAGTAGAGAACACCATTCTGAAAAAACAACAGCTTCCACTGGTCTCACAAACCTACAGCAAAGCTTGCAACGGGTATGGGCAAAATAAGGCCCGGGGGCCAGATGGGGCGCCTTAAGGTCTTAGAAATCGAATTGTTTTCTACTTGCTTAACAGAAAAAGATTGGGAAGCACTGGTTTAGAGTGATTTGGGTGGTAGCTGTGGAGACTGCTGCCCCTGCGACCTAGTGACGAAGACACAGATGAAGATGAATGAATGAAGATCAATCATGTAGTTAGAGTAGGAAAATTAAATGTACAGTGTGCAGATTTTAGGAATGTAAATAAAGTCATTCATTCTCAGTAAGTCTTTTCTACCCACATGACTGGGTATATAGTAGGTGCTTTGACTTGAGATTAAACCCTCGCCCTTGTATCTCTAGGGAAGGAATGACAAAAACATCGTTGCCTGAACCCGTTGTTTCTGATTAAGTCCATGTAGCTCTATGGTAAGATATGATTGAATTCTTACAATGTAGGATCAGTACTATAAACTGGATGTACTTGTTAGATTTATTTTAATCGATTTACCTAGATAACCCTTTGAGATCCACCAGAACCTATTGGGCGTCTTTGTAATACAAAACACCATCAAGTCCGTTGTTTTCCGGGTCCGCCTCATTCCAGTTGCGTGCTTGAACTTTTCTGGAGACACGTGACGAACAACTGGCCAGCTGGGTTCACATCAGTTGCTCCATGATGCGTACGTGCTCATATGCGTCACGCCAACATACGGATTCCTGACCACATGTGCACATGGATGCATTTGAAAAGATAATCCAACTTCACGCAGGCGTTGCCGAGATTTATAGCGGCAGTCTAATTACCCCAAGCTTCAATACAGTGATTAAGTGAGCGAGCAACTGGTCACCTCTGAGGTGCGATGACACTGAAATAGTCGCTGACACCCAGTTATTTAATGGTTTTCTCGAGATGCTATATGTGCACGTCTATTTCTGGAAGTGACCTAATGGTATTGTCACCAGGAGAGACATACGGAGACAGATGCCAGGTAATATTGAAATGAACTAGCCAAGGGTATGACAGATTGCCCGTCATTATGTAAATATGGTGGTTTTACATCCCAGTGACGTGACGAGGATAATTTCAATTTAGTTTAATTCCTGTGTGTCCTACTGTAAAATTGAAATCTTCTAAATAAACGCTACAACTTTTCCATATTTAAACAGGATCCTGATGGTGTGGTGCACCCATGCTTAGTTTCTGGTTGTCACCCACAGCTCCTCTTCACCCATAAGATGTCCTTCAGGATAAGTGTCAGAGGGACACTTTTCCCCCTGAAATGTCTCCTCTGGGGAGCTCATTTGTGTTCATCTGGCCTGACGTGAGGGGAATCAATTTGCCAGACACAGGCTCACATGATAGACAGGATTATTTATCGTGATACAGGAAGAAGAATTTACTACCCCAACCCATGCATCGCTACATACCATGGATGAACAGATAGAAACATAAACACCTACCGCTTGTGTTTTTTTTTTTTTTTTTTTTGCATATTCAGGCATACAGATGCAGATGGCGATCAGTTTTGTCACACAGGCCTCACTTCATACCATTGTTTTTTCAGTACGTCGGAAAATATTTTGGTCTCTTCTTCTGCTTTGTTTGTTTGTATTTGTGTTTGTGTGTGCAAAATAACACAATCTTAAAGCAGCTGTGTTCAATACAAAAAAAACACTCCCCCTCATCTGTGTGTGCACGCTCGTACATCTCTTTCATGACATCGCCTTGCATGTGGGTGCCAGCCAGTGAACAATGCTTTTATTGTGGTGATGTAGTCAAAGAACTGTGATTGTCTTTGTGAGACCAGATTGTTCAGGAGGTGACGACACCCATTGAAATGCTAGATAAAGAGAACTTAAATGCATCTAAATGTGTACGTTTTATTTTCCCTGGTGAAGGTTTTTCAGGAACTAAGACTATGGATACAGAGAATGTCATACTCGGTCACAATGGTTTTACACTCCAAGTCGGTATTGTCCAAACGCTTTGCTAGGAGAAACATTTTTTTTTTTATGACTTAAAGCATTATTTTCTTTATACCATTACAGTTCTGAGTTCAAGTGTAATTATGTAACTATATCGCTTTGCTGCTGTTTGTGTTTTTCCTGTTTATTTTGCTTTTTTAGTAAGTCAGCCACCTTATCACTTGGATAAGTTATAAATATAATTCATTCTTGGGTAAATTATATATATATATATATATACATATATATATATATATATATATATAGTGTATATTCATTGTAACATGAAGATATTTCAGGCATGTCGATTTAAGTCGCACACAATCACTAAATGACAGTCAGTTAGCCACAAGTCTTCTGCCATCTCCTGGAAGCACATAAAATAGCTTTTTCATACATGCATTTTTTTTCTTTTTTCATTTCTGTTGGGTAATTGATTTTACTGGCCATTGTAAATTTAGACACATGACGACTCCGTCCAGGGGCTGGACCTTGGGCGTGTTTGTTCTAAGTAAGTATCTCAAGCTTGACCAGTAATTGACGGTGATTGTCCTCACATCAGTCAAAGTAACTGCAAAACGAGTGTGACTTCCTTTGCTCTCTTCCCCTTCCTCCTACTCTTTTTTTGTCAGCACACATTAGCATCACCAGCCGGTGTGTGGCAATTAAATATATCCCTGGGCAATGAAGCCCTATTTAGAAATCATTACGAGACAAGGAAATGTTGCCCTGGAAGTTTAGCAAAAACACATGGGAAACCTTGTGTGTCTGACTTTATGTATTTTTACTTTAGCGTGCTGGCAGAGGCCTATGTGTGTGTAGGTTCTCTACATTTTTTTTTTTTTTTTTCTCTCCCATATATTTGTTTTTCTTGGATATCCGGTCCTATCCCTCCCCCACTGTATATTGCAATAGGTATATAAAAATATCAGAACAGGATTTCTTAGAATTCTTATTTTTTTTATGCTTTATTTTTAACTCTCAATTGTTTAAGGATATAGATGTTATTCTTGGTTACATTGGTCATCCTAAACCATGCATGGGCAAATTTTTTTCACTCCCAGGCCACAGTTGGTCCTCAAGTTGGACACTGGGTTGAGTCTATAGCAGAAAGATGGATTATTTGTTAGAACTAAGATTAATGGCATGTAAAATCCTACATTTTTGACGTCATCTACTGTGTTAAGGCATTATTGCAGATAAACGGCAGAAGTAAAATGATAATACAAATAGATTATTTAATTTGTCTATGTTGGCTGGCCACATTAAAAAGGTCACAGGCTGCATCTGACCCCGGGCATAGTTTGCCCATTCCAGTCCTAAACCATAGCCATGCTTGGTCACATTAGATACACCCAGCCAAAGCTCTATGAATATAAATACCATTTAAAACATTAATCTCACATATGATATTATTTATAAATACTATGCCAATTGCAATGTCATTAACACCCCAGCTGCCTAACAAAACATTTTAATGGTATAGGGAGAAATATTGAAAAGTAATGACTCAGTTGTTGCCCCTGATTAGACTGCGTTCTAAGGCCACGTTCTTCAGCATCTGATTGCATTTCCCACAAACAGTTTATGCTTAATTGTCTGAAAAAACACTGAATAATGCACTCATTAGGCTTTCATTTTCTTTAATTGTAAACATACTATTAGATAAGTGTGGTTTTCATGGTCTAAATGTATGATAGGATGACAGATGGAAGAGATAAATTCACCATCCGTTTTGTATGACGCTGATGTTCACATCCCTTGGTGTAGATTGCTTATGCTGCCTTTCAACAAAATGGCATAAAAACAATCGTACCCAAAAGTTGCCGGAAACAAAATCATCATCTGTTTTGTTCTGCAGAAGAAATAAAGTAATAGATACTCCCCTGATTCTGGTCCTGCAGGGAAGGAATACTCTTGGGATTTGTTGACACACTAGTTTTTTTAAACCTTCTGTCCCACTTCAGCGGTTGCCCACAGTGAATTTAAGATTCACCTGCGAAAAAAATTACTCTTTTTTTTTTCTTCCCCATTCCCATCTCCCCTATTTGGTGATCAGCAGCGTGTCTGTTTATGCTGCAGCAGGCAATTCTTAGTTGATCAAACAAAAGAAGACAGGGAGTCGGTCTTAGCTCTAACACATTGTTTTATACAGAAATATTCCCAGAAACTGAAAAGTCATGACTGCATATCAGATTTAATTGAATTCCAAGTGACGTTTGAATTCATTTCGCCATAAAAGCTAACAGACTCAAGGGCAAGGTGAAATAAATGCCACCAGCTGACACGTATGTCAACCATCCTGCATGTAAAGCATGTGAAAATACACTATCCGGACGTATAATCACATGGGTGCGTTGCGCGGACGCCCGTATCTTGCAGGCAGATCCTGGGGTTTGAGAGCGCGTATCGATCTTTGCTCGTCAGCATGTCCTCTGTAACAAGTGCTGTCCCCTAAAGCACAGCAGGAAAACTGTCAGGTTGAATGACAGGGAAAATGAAAGAGGAAAAAAAAACAAGGGAACTATTGCCTGTAAACAGAAAAGGAAGCTCAGAGAAGGAAGTTGTTTATTTAAGAGACCTGGCCAAGAAACGGTTATTCTCAGGGAGTTGGTCTCTTCACACTCTCCGCATTATTTTTCTTCTCATGCGCAGCCTGCTTAGAGATTATGAGCAAGACCAGAGACGTTGGAAACGGAGCACACAGTCTTGATGATAATGATGAAGTATCTAGCCACCCAGCTAACGAGAGCCCAGATCTGCCTGGAGTCTGCCTGCTATGCAAATTCTCCTCACACCGGCAATGAATCAAAGGCAGGGCAAACCAATGTTTCTTCTCGCAGCACTTTAGCCAAGCCATCATTCACGAAGGAAACGCCAAAGGCACACTCGCACTCGTGCACACACCTCTAACATACCGGGATATAAAACAGGACGGTATACTTCACTGCTCACGACACATTAAAGCAATATCTGATCCGGGGCTTGAATTGTGATGAAGCAGATAGCGTTCAATAGTGTTTGTTTGTAGAACCTGTTGACGCTAAATATCCCTAGGTATTAAATCAGCGCTACACAGATTCTCCTGGGCTAATGCTCCGTCTGTCATGGACCTTCAGACCAACTCACCCCTTTCTTCTGACTTCACTAACTGGAATATGTCTACGGCTTGCAAATTTCCGCGAACCTTTCATGGGAATAAATGGAAATAAACAGAAATATATGTAAACTCACAGGAATGCATGTATGAATGCTACTAGAACGCCCAAGGTTGTCATTTTGACCAAGATATAAGCAATAACTTGACTTAAGTTGACTCCCATCAATAATTTGGATACAGTTTTACACCAGATGCACCTTCCTGGGGCAACCCCCACCATTTATCCAGACTTGGGACCAGCACTTACAAAGCACTGACTTGCGGTCCCTAGTGGCTGGATTCAGACTAGAAGGGACAGAGAACAGGGTAAAATGGAAAACATTGATTTGTTGTGGCAGAAAAAAAAAACATGTTTTCATTTCCACCTTTTCTGCGGTTCAGAAATGTTCCAATTCGATCGCCATTACATTTTAGGTCTTCGATTTAACTTGAGTGTCACTACAGGAGTGTCTTAATCGTAGACTGAAATTTAACTCCTATTTGCTCCAAGTTTGTCTTCTTTGCCCCACGGCCTGCCCCTTTTTCTGGGGTTCCCACAGCAAATTTTCCATCTCCCCATGTTCTCTCTATCTTTTACTCTGACTCCAACTGCCTCCCTGTTCTCCCTCACTTTATCCAACAACCTGCTCTTTGTCTCCTACCTGGTTGCTCCACATCTAGGAGCATTCCTGTACCAATGTATCATGTCCAAAGCATCTCAATCTGAACCCCAATTTTCAGCTAAGCCCCATCATTATTGCCCTGTTTATTTTAATGAATTCCCATAGAAGGTTACTTATCTGAAACATTGAAAAAAAAAAAAAACGCTGTTTTTTTAATTCACTAGATATGAAACCGCTTTGGTTTCTAAATGACTAACAAACAGGTCATTTCTCTGTCGCCATGCAGAAAAATTGACCCATCAGGCTTCAACTGATAGATGCATCCTTCAAGTTACCTGCACTGACAGGCAGCTCCTCTAATCTCCCTTCCAACACTCTTCCTCTCTACCGTGCCTCCTTTCCTTCCCTTGTCTTCTTTCCTTATGCCGTTGCCAATTACCCCCCACCCCCACCCCCCCGGGTTACAGTGTGACATTAATTTGCAGAAATGAAATGTCGGACAGAATCACCTGATGTTTTGCAAGGCAATTCTTCTCATGTGGCAGAAATCATAGCTAATAATGTAGCAGTCATCTAACTATAAGGTACCCTAAGGTACACTATGTGCAGGTAGCGCCCCCTGCCTTCTTGGCATTGATCTCATAACACAGTTTGAATGCCTTGATTATTCAGTAGAGCTTGCCAAGTATGTGAGAAGAGCTGTGAACTACTGAGGCTCTGTTCCGTTATCTATCAAGTCATACCATCTGACTACTGCAGTACTATTAATGCTCTGTGGTGATATTTTAGTCGGATGTTACTTTATGTGCTAAGCTAAAGCCTAGAGTAGACCATATTCATTCATGTCTTAACATAACATGTCCTTAACATAAGCCATGAAACATATCTAAGCTAAGCTTAATATACATATCTGAACATATCTCTATCTGGCACATTGTCATTTTCAACGAGACTTTCAATTTATTTTCTTGGAAAACTGTAGCATTGAGAGGTTAACAGCAGACATAGGACGGACGGACAGAGAGGTAGAGTGTGAATAGTGCTGTTCATGCGGAATCAATCAGACGTCGTCTCTCGCGGAGAGCTGACTGTTCTTTTAACTGCAAACAGTTCCTTGTGATATCACAGAAATGTTCTGTCAAAAACCGTTAACATGGTGAGAACATATTTTCCAGCTGCTCTGGTCTGCTATAATGACTAAAGCATTGGGGTTTTGTGCACATCAAAATCACAAGTGATGTAATTAAGGATCCCTTTTAGGTGTGGGCCACAATAAGTCCTTAAAATGTCTTCATCATAAGGGCTATGCTTTTGTCTCTACTAGTCCATCTACTAGAGAAATAAAAGCAGTACAAAAAAAGGCAGAAGTATAAGGACAACTGAATATCATAACATAATTTGGAATTGTTGCCGGGTCATATTATATAACCAAATCAGTCTGTATCTGGTCCCTGAACCTTAGTTTGACAATACCTTGGAATACCACACAAATGGATGGAAACTTTCAGAGACATGTGGGAAATAACATAACTCGAAAAAGTATGGTGGGCCAGATGAAATAGCCAAAAGGGCCGCATCTGGGTCCTAGACCTTAGTTTTCCATGGTCTATTTACAATCGGAAGAGTTTCGTCGGAGTGGAGTCCATTTTACAGATCCTATTGAATAGTTTTGCGGGTCCGACATGGTTGATGTCAAGTTGATTATTGCTACTTTGTTGGCCAGGCAGTACTTTCAGGTACTTCCACGTGTTCCATATAAAATTGATATGTTTATGATTGTTCATACAATAAACATAATTTTCCATTTCGTAATCTTTACATCCATAAATGCAAATTTTAAGATGACAAATACCTGCGCTCACATCTGGCAACCACACGCCCAAACAAACAAACATGCAGTGACAGGCTTTTAAGCCTTTGTCAGATTAATAGTTATTTTCTCTGTGTGGTCAATAAATACTTCAGGGAATTCCCTGAAGGCTGGGGGATAGCTCTGTGCATGTGTGGTATGTTAGCGTGTGTGGGCATCTAACAGGCCTCATGGGTCGACCTGTCACCACAAAGATGGCTAAGCAGTTGGTCGGCCAGCGGGAAATCAATGTAAGGTGATGAGGCCACTGTGTGCGCCACCAAGTGAGTGTCTTCGTGTGGATTAGTATCGTTTCACATAGCCGTAAGTTAGAGAAGGGAAATGTCTGACTCCGAAAAAAGACAAACTAAGGCCCAAGCACCAGCAATGCCTGCATTACTCATTAGGTAGTGTTGATCTGATGGCAAACTAAGGCTTGGGGGCCACATGCAGCCTATTCAGCTTGGTATTCTCACCAAATGTCATTAGTGGCATTTCCCTGCAATGCCCACGTATTCCCTGGATTCCATGAAAATCCTAAAAGCATTTAAGTATTAATGCAGGACTTTTACCAGTCTTTATTCACATGAATGTTCCATCTGTCTGCTCCCGATCCAGAGCCCATGTCTAACTGTGGGACCCAGTGTGGACCCGCAAGGCAGATTTTTTTTTACAACGACTGAGCCTGGGCGTTGAAACGGGATCTTTGTGCCTTTAGTTACATTGTGAATCTCTTGAATCTGTGTCATTTTGTGGCATAAAGAAACACCCTAATCCCTAGTGTGTCGCCACCTGTGGGCAATGTGCATTGCCGTGAATGTCTAATGGCCGTTGGGCCTTCACGTTGGATGGTGGGCGTCAAGGCAAGTTGCCAGTTTGTGAAGCAACATGGGCTGAAGATTACAAGAAAGGGGACGCACTGGAGAGCGAACACTTTCTTCCCCACTCGAAAGAGCGACAGAGCTCTCGGCTGCTTGTGAACCCTGCTTGTATAAACGAGCCCCAGTGGTCCTCATTACCCTTTCCCTGGGCGCTCTTGTGAACGCAGATGCAAGCGCGCATTTTGACTGCATCTGTGCGGCGACACTCGTACAGTCCATGCAGAAAAGAATCCGTTGCACACATGCAGCTGTTGGCTGTGATGAATGTAGTTTGTCGCATTTCTCCAGAAAAGCTGTTCTGTCCTTTGTATGGTTTAGGTCTCAAAAGGATGATGCCACGGCCTTTAGGCATACATTTAGCATATATATATGTATATACATATATATATTATGGCATGCTGTTCAGGAAATTAATGTTTCAATATATATACAAAAAGTGGGAATATGTATATTTTTACTTTTTTATAGACAGACAGTGCAATGGATGTGGCTTCTGGCAACATCCATTGCACTGTCTGTCCATCCAGGAAGTGGATCCCTCTCCTGTGGTTCTCCCTAAGGCTTCTACCGTGTTTTTTTTTTTTCCTGTTAAAAGGGTTTTTTTCCCTCAGTAGTTTTTCCTTACCCGGGCTGAGGGTCTAAGGACAGAGGATGTTACCAACCCTGTAAAGCCCTATGTGACAAATTTGATTTGTAAATGTGGGATATATCAATAAAATTTGATATATATATGTATATATATATATGTGTGTGTGTTTATATGTGTGTGTGTGTGCATGTGTGTGTGTATGTCTGTATATATGTTTATAAAGTGAGTTATAGACCATAACTTATAAATTCTACTGTGTGCTTATGGCAGAAAAAAACTGTATTATAATTTGATGTTGTGATGTGATTAATGTGGTGTATCTTTCTTCTTATTTATTCCATTATTTGTTGACACATAATACTAACAGAAACTGTCAAGATTTAGTTTCTTTAGATTTTCTTTGTCAACGGATAATTAAAAATAAATACATATGATTTGCATTGCTTTGTTTCTGTTAAATACAGCAAGACATTTTTAAACACAAAACATGTCAATGTAATAATAATATTTTTTGAGACAGTGCAAAATAACATCAACATTATCTCCCACATATATTTACTGTATCTATATATATATATAGATACAGTAAATATATGTAATTTCTGTAATCCGAGGGATACTCCTGAGTATCTATCTATCTATCTATCTATCTATCTATCTATCTATCTATCTCTCCCTCTCATGATAAATATATTTGTCTCTATCTATATATATATATATATATATATATAATCTTTCTGCCAATCACCAAGCAAAAATTTTGAAAAAAATTTGTGCCTTCCCGTGGACCCGCAGAAGGTTCATGTAGGCTGCTATGGTGCAGTGTGATTTGGGTGACAGTTGTGGAGACAGCTGCCCCTGCAACCTGGTAACTGATAGGCAGATAACGTTAGTAAGTCAACCCGGGCTTTGTCATTAAGTCTTTGTATT
>JAFBJS010002757.1:77406-104710 GCA_016785265.1 Paraplagusia blochii | reverse complement strand
GTGCGAGTGCGGCGCGACGCGAGGAATAAAGGCCGCGATGACTGCGGACGCAGTGTGGCGCTTCTGCACTCGACGCAACTGACAGATGTGTATAAGAGACAGAGCCTCCACTGTCACTGTGAAGATTTTGAATACAGACAATGTATTAGCAGTTGATAAATAATAGTTGTTCATCTATGACCGGGTCTTGGGGGCAGCGGACTCCCAATGACCACCACAAAAATCACACTGTTTCCTACCAGCCCCTGATAAACCTTCCTGTAGGTGATGAGACCACTGAAAGGAGTTGACCTGGATTTGATCTTGGTCAGGAGGTCAACCTTAAGGTTCCACACCGATGACAGAGACATTGACTCTGGGCCAGAGTACAACTGAAATGGGATCTTCTGGAAGAAAATAATATTTCCCCTCTAAAATATAAATAAATAGATACAAATTCTCTGGGGCAGTTGGTGGCCTAGTGGTTGAGGAAGCTTGGGTCTTAAGGCCCCCGGTTCAAATCCCCCTACTGCCAAGTTACCGCTGAGGTGCTCTGAGCATGGCCCCTCCACATTGATCACCGCCTCTCACCATGGGCGCAGCCAGACCCCTTAAAATGGGTAGACCCTGAAAAAATTAGGGTGGGCCAACCCCAAAGTATTATAGCCAAGTTTGATCAGCCCTCTCATTGGATTGGGTGGGCCTGACTGACAAGTGGGTGGGCCCAGGCCCACCCTGGCCCACCTGTGGCTACGCCTATGCCGCTCACTATGGTGATGGATTAAATGCAGAGGCATAGTTTCCCAAAGGACGCTCCCTAGGGATAATAATAATAATAATAATAATACACCTGATAGTACAGCATGCTAACACAAGCTTAGTCCACATTAATTTTATCAGAATTTTATTTTATTTTAATATTTTGAAAGCCCCAATTGTTTATTGTTGTGACGTCACTCAATATCAAACATTATGTACATAAGAAATTAAAGGTCGGTCACATTAAACAAGAGTACATGTACGCACTGGGTTGATGAGGAACAGGGATAAGCAATTCTTTAGCATTGTTTATACACAATCCTTTTTCTGATGTTCTTCAGCAGAACATCCATCCATCCATCCATCTTAAAATGTTACGTGATAAAGTATGTGGTCAGCAGAGTTAGGGTTACGGGTTCTAAATATATACACATATATATATACTGTATGTACCAGAGTAATATCTAATTTACTCTGTTAGATCACTGCTGCAGGTTTAAAAGACAGAAGAAGAAGTCAAGCGAGGTTAGATACACGTTAGAACAACATCCCACTGCTGCAGCTGAGGGAGGAGAACTGACTTGTCAACACAATACCCTCATGACTGCATGTACACACAGTACACATTAGCAGAGACAGTACTCCTCACTTCTTTCTGGTGATCTATTGAATAACCCACATTCCATTGGACCGGGGAAAATGTTCCCCTCAATTAAATAGGAAATCTGGGGATTGTGGGTAAAGGAAAGCACATGTGCGCATGGCAAAACTTTTTTTGGCTTCATCAAGGAAAGTGTTTCACATATGAAAATGCTCTCATTCGAACATTACCTCAAGCACGTCAACACCAGCACAGGCAGAGCCTGGACCGTTCCCCTGGGTATCTGCTCGTACGGGGGAAACAATAGGACACCAGGACTAATCCTCATGTTGGTACCAGCAGCACGTTTGCCCCATAGTGTTTCTGCTGCAAACAAGCAAACACTATTCTTTAATTTGACATTCAGCCAGACTCGTACAGTGTGTGTACAGGAGCGAGCAGCTGCTAATTCTATTGTAAACAGGACAGTCAAGGTTTCAGCATCTTTACATGTAGTCACCCTGGCTGATTTTTATGAACATAGAATAGAAATATAATTGGAATAAATTACTACAAAATAAGTGACTTTTTCCAATTTCATTTTTGTACAGCCTGCAGGTTAAGAAAAAATAAACTTACTTGACGTTGCTGCTGTTAAAACTGTAGAATAAAAACTCAATATTTATGAGAGCTGTGGAAACCTCAGAAGGGACAAGGGACAAGACCAAAGGGGAAAAAAAATATTTCAATAATCCTAAAATAAAGAGCCTTGGGATTTTAACCTTAACACACCTCAACATTTATTTAAAACAATTAGTTGACCATTTATTAACATATTAAAGCAAAACATATTTTTCATCCATTTGTTTTTTTCCATGAGCAAAGTTTGCCAAAAGATTCAAATGGATTTTCAGCCAAAATGGATTGAAATAATTTTGCATCAATGGATTTTTACACATAACACAATCTTATACTCAATCATTTTGCTCTTCATATCAGTGTTATGAAGATGAGAGTTTTACCAATCACCACAAGACCTGTGACATAGATCCAGTTTAACTGTGGCCTGAACTCTTGCAAAAAAAAAAAAAAAAGTCTAAATTCATCTTTACCAGTGTTTCCTAAACATTTTTTCTGGAGATTCACAAAACCTGTATTATCTTTAAATCACTGAGCATTATTGAACAATAATGAGGATATTTTATTGGCTTGAGTGATATCTGAACAATTAGTATTACTCCATTAGTATTATTTTTTTCAAAAAACTGAATGTCCAGTTGCCAAACTTGTTTCTTTAACTATGTTGCAAAACAACCCCCCCCAAAAATCTTGGTTTCCCCTTGTCTTTGGGAAACAACAATCTATACAACAGTGCCAGACAGATTAAATTAATACATTTCCCTTTGGTGGCAGCATACAACTATAAGGCGTAAATAAGGAGAGAGAACCTCAAAGCTGTTGGAGATGTGGTTCTTCAATTCCTGCTAGTGTACAAGCATTGTGTTCCACTAAACAGGCTGAGTATCACAGTGTTCTTTAGTTTTGGCTGCAGAATGATTGCGAATTGGTAGAGTTTAATTTAGCATAAAGCATCACCTACCATGTAAATAGATTTTGACATTTTTACTGTATACAAATATACAGAGAAATACATAGTTCTCTAAGAATTTGTGTTATTTTGACTGTGGAATGTCTTGCGATAATTTAACTGCAAATGGCTAAGACTGTTGCTCATCGGGACATAAAGGCAACTTTTTTTTTATTATTATTTTTTGGCTCCATCACCAAATTTCACTTGTGTCATGGAGATCTCTTTCCGAAGTCTTACCGTTTATTGATGAGCTTGATGCTGTGAGAACATTAAGTCTTGAATTAACATCGCACGGATAATTACTAAAGTCCAATGGCCATATGCTATCAATGATGTCGTTGAGTTGACCGGGCCAGGGCCTTCAGATAAGATGACGTGATAATGTCCATGTAGATTCTCAGTCATCCAGGTAATTGAATCCAAAATTACTTCAAAAGCAACTGGACATAGTAGGTTTCTTAAAGACGTTTTACCTCTCATCCAAGAGACTTCCTCAGTTCACTTCGAACTGAAAAAGCCTCTTGGACGAGAGGCGAAACGTCTTCAAGAAACCTACTATGTCCCGTTGCTTTTGAAGTGACTAATTTTGGATGATGTGATCATGTGAATGCAGGAGGTGTTTGCTTGTGTTAATTGTGAAGCGACAGGGACCATATTTCAGGAAATTTGTCTGACATGACAGATTAGCGGGGCATATGTTTCTGTCATAATTATCCCAGCAGAGTTTAAACACTGAGGTCCAAAGATAATAAAACCCATTGAAGACTACTTCCACAGCTCTCTGATTAATGGGGAACATCCTGCTATTTTGTCCGATGTGCAAAACCAACATGCTGACTTATGGCTTGGAGAAACTCTTGGCAGAGCAGAGCAATTGTCTGGAGTCTTGGTTGGCCGAGGCACGACCGCAGTCATGAAGAAATGGCAGTAAGTCCTGTCGCTGGGTGGGCTGTGTTGTTGATCAGATGCAGGACAGCTGTTAACACCGTTGTGGACAACATTAGCGTCTTTTCGTCTTTTTTTTGGAGACACCGACGTAATCATGCAGAAAAAAACTGGGTTTTGTTTAGTCTTGGACAACGATTGTTGTTAAATATCAAACCAATATATGTTTTATCTTAAGAGCAAATAATTCATTGAGATTCCTGCTCTGGCATACATGATTGTCAAACTAGGAAGCTTTTGTTTATTGCAGTATTCCGAAAAAACTTCCACCAACAATTACTTTGGGGAAAAGCCATTATTAGGAAATGTCAGCCAAACTGTTGGTGCCAACAATGCCATTTGGTGAGAATCTGGCAGGACATTGACAACACAACAATAATGAACTATAAATTTTGGCTGGTGTATGTTATTCAGGAATGTTTGGGAGCAGAAGGGTGTGGAGGTGGGTTAGGGTGGACAGAGAACTGATCCATGAAGTAATTCCGGGAGACAAAGAGACAATGACTTGTAGCTCATAGAATAAAAAGGCCAGCACCTGAGGACTGATGGGACTTGGATCATGGGAGTTGTAGCGGACAGACAGTCTGGCCCGCACTCATTTGGCCTGCTGGACACTTTCACAGTGATCTGTCTTACCAGCCTGCTGCTGATTCTCTTGGTGGCAGCTAATTAAACACTGAAGCCGAGGGGAGATGAGAAGAGAACGTTCAGTGAGAATAAATGGGTTTCCAACAATAGTAAACCTTTGTTTTCTATTGCTAACATTAGTAAACAATTGTTCAAGTACCAGGTTTGAGGGGGAAGTCAAGCTGCCTGCAGCTTGACAGGTGGAATAAGGTCTACGGGTGTAGTCACGAGTAATGGGTTGATGAGGCTTCTTGAAGCGTTTTTTTTTTTCATTCGAAAAAAGACGTTTTTTCAACACAGAAGTTAAATCTGTTACATTTTTTTTTCTAACTACATCACTAGCTGCCCCTCTCAACAACAACAGGGACATTAATTTATTTTCCAAAATAAAATGTGCGCCATTCTGTTTCTGCAACCATAATTCAATGATGAGATGGGATAAGGTCAGAACGGAGATTCTTTGTTGCGGACGATACGACCTATTGACAGATGTGCTTCCTTATAGACACAGTATGGCATGTCTTGTCAGTTCAAAACAGTATTGGTCATGTGACTTTCCAAAAAGTGATACACGCACAGATACAGTGTTTTGCTCTATGAGCTCGACGCGTGTCCACCGACCCATCACTACTAGTCACTACTAAATATGGGTTATTCAGTAAGTGGAAATGTGTTTGAGTTCATTGCTGGTAACTGGACTGTTTACCAATGAAATAATACATTCATTTGACATTTCTTTTTTAATTTTTAATTTGGTCCTGGCTTGTCATAGAGGGGTGATGTTGGGTGCTGAAGACATACCAGTTGAGAACCAGTCCACTGAGTCAGGAAAGGAAAGGAAAACACACTCCTTGTCATTGTGACATTGTGATTCACACTACTGCACACAAAGAAATGTCACCTCTGTATTTAACCCATCACCAAAGTGAACAGTGGGCAACTTTGAGCGCCCGGGGAGCAGTGGCTGGGGACGGTGCCATGCTCAGTGGACCTCAGTGGGAACTTGGCAGTTGTTTCCGTAAGGTCCCCTTCCTTAACCACTAGTCCACCAATTAAGGATGGATTGATAATTTCTTTAGGAATGTAATAATACATGTGTGGATGAACACATAGATGTTTTGACCGGACATTAATAGATGCATCTATTGATTATATATATATATATATATATATATATATATATGTATTGGACAGTTGTTAAAATATATAATAAAATGTATCAATAGATTTAATTTGTCTGGCTGTATCAGTGTATATAGTATACATTCTTGAACTGGCGCATGTTAGAGGAAGAAACGAAAAGACACATGGATAAGTATATTAATTAATAAATGTATAGAAATTATATTTTCAGTTCAAAAATGTGAGAATACATCATCTCAATGAAGGGAATTGAATTAATGTTAAGTATGAGAGGTTGTTCTGAAAAGTCAATTTAGTTTTTTAATATAGACCAACAGCAAATCTGAATTATGTGGCTCAAGGTTACAACAGAATAATATAAATCTGATTTCCTGCTGAATAAATACAGCAAATAAGAAAGAACAGTATTTAATAAAGTAGTGCTTCTTAGGTTAGAAGACGTGAACAGTGTATAAGAGAGAGACTATGTGAATAAATTCTGCCTTGACATAGAGCAAAGAAGAATTATTAAGTGTTTGTGGAGATTCTCAGGCATCCAGGCCATCGACAGAATCTTAAACCAATTTCTAAAATGTCAACTGGAGTCAACTCAAGTAGCTTGAAGACGTTTTGCCTCTCACACAAAAGGCTTCATCAGTTCTAGTGTTTTTGGGGACTGCTGGACGTTCATGTGAGTCGTTGGCCTTCCTCCCTGTCCTCTGGGTGGGGATTTGGGGCTAACCTGAATGGGTGTGTGAACTACGACTGTGCATCCTGAGATATCCAAGGACAGCATTGTAGTTGGGTGATAGGAGGTGTCCGAGTCCCCCTCTGTTCAAGGATGGCCTTTCCAGTTTGACATAAATGGTTACTGTGACTACTCTCTTACTGGACTGATACTCGACTAGATGCTACAGAAAACCTACTCACACTCCCAATGTCTTTTGTTTGACTCATATCTTCCACTTGAACACTTGATCCAGAAACTCAAAAGGGCCAAGAAGCCCACAAAGAGAAGACAGGACATACATACGTATTTTCACGACTATAAGGCGCACAAAATGTCTTGGATTTTCTTAAAATGTGCTGCCCGCCCTAAGGCGAATGTAGTAGCTGCTAGCAGTGCTTCCCAATCTTTTTCTGTTACGCCCCCCCCAGCAAGAAGAAAACAATCCCCCCGCACTCCACCACCCACTCTCTGCCGCAACTATAAATAACAGAATTTGTCTATAAAGTAGTTCTAGGTACAAGTCTGCATAACATCGTATCCTTGGTAACGCAAAGAAACAAAAAAAGCTATAGTTCAACTTACAACGATGTGCAATTACACTTTATTGTAGTACGGCAGACAAAAAAGCATGTTCCCCAGGGTCACACGCGCCCCCCTCAGCATCGCACAGCGCCCCCCCAGGGGGGCCTGCCCCATACTTTAAAGAACCCCTGTAGTAGAGGACACCATAAGCATGTTAAAGGGAGAAGTGTGGGCGTCATTTTGCTCCCACTCTAGTTTTAAATACGCACACTTGTATGTTTGCTGACGTAGTAGAGGACAACATGAGAACTTTAAAGACACATACCGTAATTTACGGACTATAAGCCGCAACTTTAGTCACACAATTTCAACCCTGTGGCTTATGCGGAGATGCAGCTAATGTATGCATTATTTCTTACTGCACGAGCAGAAAAGGTAAGAGTGAGACAGGTGGTGTCGAGGAAGACGAAAGTCACAACCTCCAATGAACACCATAGAAGAAGAAGAAGTTTAACGTACGGTAACGCGCTTTGTACATGAATAAAATTTGCATAAACTGACCCTCATCATGGAAAATGCAAAAAGAGTGCGGCACATGTGGCTTATAGTCAGGTGCGGGTTATAGTCCGGAAATTACGGTGTATATATATATATAACACATATATACAAATCCCTCAGTTTTCATCCTCATGTTACATAGTCACCGGGGCAGCAGTCTCCACGACTGCCATCCAAAACACATTTCACTCTTCCCTACCCTTTCTGACAACTATCACACTGGAATATTAACACAAACATAAAACAAAAAAATCTGTAAAGCTGTAGGTGAGAAAACCAGAGCAAAAAAATCTAAACACCATTATTATTCCACAACAAGTTTGGCAGGCCATTCAACAAAGCTGAAATGGCCACCATCTGGCCCCTGGGCCCTAGTTTGCCCATTCTTGTTTTAGTTGCTTCCGATTGGCTGTATTGCATACCTATCAAAATAAAGTCCAGCCCATGCCAGCATGCACTCTCATGACGAGCATGAACAGGTTGGGCTTTCTTTCATCTGCAACTGCTCATAGCTTGTATGCTAGTGGAGGACACATCACTTGGCATATCAAATCGGATGTGTCTTCAATTTGACCAATATCATACCAAGTTTGATCCCAAATATCAGACTGAGCCATAGCCTCAAGCTAACATGTTGAAATATTAACAACAGGGGTGAGATTATTCTGTAGGTGATGCAGTAAGAACTGAAACTGTAGATCATAGGTGGTTCCACACACTGGTTCCACAAAGGACCATGTGGCTGCAGGTTTTGGTTCCAACCTATCCAGAGCACAGTGACTGACCAATCAGCTGTCTGGAGACCCACAGCAGTTGATTAAAAAGACCATGTCAGATGTGCTGCTGGTTGGTTGGAACAAAGACCTGCGGCCACATGCTGTAGATGTTACAGAAAATGGCAGTGTGTGTGTGTGTGTGTGTCTGTGTGTGTGTGTGTGTGTGTTGTGTACTATCACACAGATGAGCTGTAGCACCATAAATAACTGTCGACAGGTCTGAGGGTCAGTCACTTAACTTTATTTTGGAAATGCTGTCATCGATCTGCATTCAGTTTTAAGGTGACTTTTCCCTGCATTTTTCTTCAGTTTAAAGATTTGGAATGTCATGGCTCATATGTGAAAACATTAGTCACAGGAGCTGAATTGGAAAAAAAAATGTAAAATGTAGAATAGATTTCAGTCTGAAGATGTAACTTTCTCTAATGTCCTTTATTAAGTCAGACTTATGGAGAAATCTAATTGGATAATGATTCACTTCCGACATCTTTTCTCATTTTCATTATGCAGAATTACGACTGGTAAACAACTCAAGACAACACAGACATGAAGGTTTGGAGAAAAAGCTACAGATTGAGATGGTTTGGACATGTTTAGAGGAGGGACAGTGGTTATATTGGGAGAAGAATGATCCTAGACATGGAACTACCAGGTAGGAGACAAAAAGAAGATTTATGGATGCGGTGAGGGAGGACATGGAGGTGGTTGGAGTTGGAGTTAAGAATGCCGAGGACAGGGTGAGATGGAAATTGTTGACTCGCTGTGGCAACCCCTGAAAAACGGGATAAGCCGAAAGAAGAAGAAGAAGACAACTGGTAAACAACTTGACAGCATACATGTTGGTTTTAGAAGATATTTTACCAGGCTGGTGGATGAGAAATTAGGGAGTACATACTCTGCTGCTGTAATACTTTTCTTAGTGTTGAGATTGGGTTTAAGCTGTATACGTGTCGGCTTTACATTTCTCTCACTGCCTGTAATTTGTATCCAATGCAGATCTGCTTTACAGGAAAAGATACTTGAGAGTACATGAGAGTAGACCCTGTACAGAAGTGTACGTTTTCAACATGACTCTGTCATCCATGTCTTTGACTACACTGAGACGTAAAACTCACAAACACCAAAGATCTGTGTAATAACCACCATACCATGGTGTGGACTATAAATATATTTTTGCAAATTCCCATAATGACACAGCGAGTCATTGACTTGAATCGTGAAAGTAAAGGAAAGAAAGGGACCTCTCTAGGCAGCTTTGAGCGGGTAAGTAGGGAGCTGGGAGTGGGGACGGTGCCATGCTCAGTGGACCTTAGTCGTCACTAGGGGCTAGGGGGATTCGAACCATGGGCCTAGCGAAGCCAGGTCCACTTCCTTAACCACTAGGCCACCAACTACCCCACTTAATTTCATCACTGTCAGTGTGCGTCAAGTCAGTTGTTATTTTCTTATATTATTTAGACAGCAATCTAAATAAACAACAGCTCAAACACAAGTCGTATCTGATTCTTCTACAGCCAAAAGTCTGGTGCGCCTTTTATCAAAAACAAATACTTTCCAACTTTGACTTGAGTCTTTTTCCAACTATGTCCACAATTCCTCTAACTTTAGCAGTTAAGACTCCTGAGAGTGGACATTTCTCTTTTATAGACAGTGTGAGACAAAAGTAAACTGAAATGAGTTTGAAATAAGTTTATACAATTTGTGTAATGCCACAGCACACAGTATTCTCTTCACATTTTGGATTTAGGAACCAGGGAGAATGGGAACCTCACAGGTTCATTCTCTTGCTAGTAGCGTGGCTTTTCATGTTCATGTCAAGTTGTTGTAGAATTTCAGTTCGGCCAAGTGGGCAGCACAGACTAAACAACTGCAATCTAAGAGATAAAGTCAAGGGACCTATTCAAATATTTATAAACAATGTTCTTTTATTGATTTTAGGATCTCTTTTGGAGAACAGGGTTTGATGTGGCAGCATTTAAATATTTTTAAGTATTCCCAAAGTTTTGGCAAAAAAAGAGCTAAAAAGATCTTAGATGGTATTCACTTTGTTTGGTTAATAGTCAAATGTTTGCTTTATTTTCAAATTAACATAAGTAACATAACATAATTGGACACATTTTCAAATAACCCCTGTATTATTACATTTCTACAAACATTATTGTGCAAAAGGACACATTATTGTCCTTCTTGTAGTTTGGAGTGAACATTTGTTATTCATTGTCATGTCTACTAAAGCAGAAATTATAAAAGTATGTGTTGACTCTAGTACTTGACCCTAAGTACTTATACATCTCCCAAGAAACCAATCATGTGGTCCAGCAGTCCCCAACATTTTTGCACTGATGACAGTATCAGTTATAATTGACTAATGACCTGTAAACAGTGGTGGATGAGGTGGATGTTAATAATAAAACAGTTTTTAGAGTCTGTTAGAGCCGGGGTCTGAATGAGTTATTGTTCTAGAGCAACAAAAATGATTTGTTTCCTTTTCCATTCATTTATTAAATCTTTCGTTCATCTTCATCTTCTTCTCAGTCTCAGTGGGTCTTTGTGAAACCAAGTAAATTAGTCAAATTAAAAT
This sequence comes from Paraplagusia blochii, assembly GCA_016785265.1. Classification (NCBI taxonomy): domain Eukaryota; kingdom Metazoa; phylum Chordata; class Actinopteri; order Pleuronectiformes; family Cynoglossidae; genus Paraplagusia; species Paraplagusia blochii. The sequence continues at coordinate 93,940 of JAFBJS010002757.1, read as the reverse complement.
ACTTTTATCAGTGTCAGTATCTCACAGGCTTTTGGAAAATCCCTGTTCTAATTGGTTTGTGTTTTGTGATCCTCATACCAGTTGCAAAAAAGATTCTTGTGTAACCTTTAAAATGATAAAGAATCTGCTTGGACCTGGACATAAAACTAATTCACATCTAAAGTCAAAGGTTTGGGTTTCTTCATGCTGAGTAAAACTCTGTGCTCCCCCTGTTGGCGTCTGCAATCAATTAACCTATCAGCGCTACACCCAGACATACAAATCTTTGCTTTCTTAATATTCTCCAGTTTGTCGGGTCTTTAACCACAGTTCCTGCCCTTTATGGTTGCACAGAGCGTCCCCACGAGTCCAACACACAGTTGGACCGTAGGGAAGTTTGATACAAGTACACAGTGTCCAATAAAAGCAAACTGCAGATGACGAGTGCAAGGCAGATGCCGCCTTGGAGTCCAGACAGAGACAGAGACAGAGACAGAGACAGAGACAGAAACAGGGAGAGATCAAAGATGGACGTCCAGGTGCCGACAGAATCCTCCTCCTCTGTGATTTGTTTTTAATGAATTCTGGTTTGATGGTAACGATCCTGAGCGGAAGTTTTAGAATTGACCACGGCTGATTAAACACCAGGTTTATCACCTCATATTATTTAAATTCCATATTTCTCAGGGCCAAGGCAACAGTTATGTTGTTTCCACTGTTGTTTACAACCCATTTATATTTGTCTGTCCCACGTTTTGTTGGGGGAATTGGATTCCTAGTTCAAGCATGCGCTGTCTTATATAGATCAACAGTGGCAAGCTGGGTTATGGTAATGATTCTGAAGCAGAACGAGCCTCTATCTTAACTATGCAAGATATATATATATATATATATATGTATATGTATATATATATATGTATATGTATATATATATGTATATGTATATGTATATGTATATATATGTATATATGTATATATATATGTGTATATATATGTATATATATCAGTCAGTAAGGGGGCAAATACTTTTTCACAGCACTGTATACATACATACATACATACATACATACATACATTTTAAAGGTGACCAATTTTAGTGTGACACAGAGTCAACCCAAAGAAATAGAAAATACAGTTTATAAATGATGATTTTATTTTCCAAAGGAGAAAAAAAAAATACAAACTTGTAAATGGCAATCAAAAGCTGAGTATACATATATATATACACATATATATGTATACATATATATATATACACATATATATATATATTAGATGCTAAACTCCTCTTATTAATTAATGCTAGAGGAGTTAACAATTCTCTTCAGGAAATTACAGCATTGCAAAGCTTCTCCAGAGGTTTCCTAAGTTTTCCTCTCTACCATCCTCAGGTGGTTTATTTGAGTTGTTGAAGGTTGTAAGCAGTTTGTGGCTGATTTGGCTTTAGGAAATAAAACAGGAGCAGTGAATTTGTTAAGGTGCTCTGCCAGTTTTTTTTTTTAATAAAACACCTCATAAACCGCCTTAGCCCCTTAATACTAAAATGTTTTGACTGTTTGACTGCAGTGGATAGAAAAACCATCATCAACTTAGTAAAAAACCTTATCATGTTGTGTTAATACCACATAAAGGCAGGAGACAGTGTTTTTAGATGAAACGGTGTAAAAAGCTCTGATCATGATCTGTTGAACCCCATCTTAAATTCATACTTTAACAAACTTTAAACTCAAACCTCTTGTACATCTCCAATGGAACTTGTCAAATCCATCTCCATCACCCATGTACTCACCATTTTTTTACTACCAGCCTGTCCACGTCTGACTGACCTATAGCAGCATGCCAGTCTGGTCTTTCTGAGCAGCATCTGTCCACCTTCCCTTTCTCCCTGGTCTCCAGAGCCACATGAGTCACCTCTCAGTGACCTTCTCCAACCCACTTTCAACCGTGTTGTAATCCAGTCAGACAACTCAAGCAGGGCCCTCTCACCCTGCACTCAGCCATCCAGCCTCCCTCCTGGGTGCACTCTGCCTGCCACAAAAGTGAAGGGGCTGCTACAAAAAGCCTCTTCAGTCTTAACTGAGAGAGGCAGAGCCATGGAGAGGCTGCTCTGACTGAGGAAGAGCATCTGTGAATATCTATGTGCGTGTGTGTGTTTATATACAAGAGCCTGTTGTGTGCATCGATTCCGCTCTCCGTTATTTTAACGGGTTCAATACAGTGGGTCAAGTAATGTTGCAATCTGAGCATCAGTTGTTGCAGTTATGAGTGTAAAACTGCAGCTTCTTGCTCAACACTTACGTATAACACTTGATGCGGGTTCAAAACCCCGTAAACAAAGAGGAGCAGGCTGAGAAACAGAACATCTGTAATGGCTCTTATATTACGACAGTCAGTTCGACTATAACTGTGTCAATCAACTGGTCAAAAATAGGTCTGTCCGAACTTCCATTCATCTTATCAATTTCTACCTCTCAGGGGCAGCAGTCTCAGATTCAGAAAAACTTTATTTGTCCCCAAGGGGCCATGCGAGAAACAACTAAGCAGCGTGATTAGTGTAATATGAAATAGACTTTGATACTTTGAAGATAAAATAAACATAGAATAAAATAGGTAGACATAGTTCGGGATTGTAGATGAGTATATATGCACAGCATATACTTTGGAATAGTACATTTGTACTAGAGTAAAGTGACTAAGTGGGATCAGGTGCCGTGGAGTGCAAACAAGTACAAGAGGTCAAAGTTTCAGTGATGTTCAGGTTGGAAACAGTAGCAGTGATATTTGACTGATAGCACGTGATTGGTAGCAGTGATCTTCAGGTACAATGAAGAAATACATAGCCAGAAGCAGTGAATTTAAAGTATAACAGATGGGTAAATAACGGTCGTGGTAATATTCAAGTGCTATTCAATGGCAATGGTAAAGTAACAGTTAACAGTCGTAAAGAAAAGTAACAGTAGTATACACGTACAGTAGCATTCAGTAACAGTATACAAACGGAATATAACAAGTAAGGTTACCTTGAGATTCAGGTAATAACAAGTAAGGTTGCGTAGATATTCAAGTAGTGACATGTGAGAGTTCTTCAAGTAAAACAGGTACAGAAAAAAAAAAAATATATATATATATATATATATATATATTATACAGGTGTGCAGCAGACAGAGACGTTGAAGGCATACTGGGACAGATGTACAAGTGCAAATGACAGTAGTGTCTTAGTTTTGTGTTTGTGGGAGTTTTTACATGTAGGTCAGGTGAGGAGGCAGGAGAGGCAGAGGTAACAGACTACCACAACTGCCGCCCAAATCACACTGCACCATACTGTACTGTTAGCCGTCATGCAGATTGTATGCTCAGAGCACCTCAACGGCGAGCTGGCAGCATTTGGAATTGAACCTGAAGCCTTGCAGACCCAAGTGTGCTTCCTTCACCACTAGGCCACCTCAGCGGCCACTGACCTGATAAGCAACTTGGATTCTTAAATTCAATTATAAATAAAACTAGTCGTCTATGGTCAATCTGCTGGTAATTCCCAGACCATATTACACCCGTACCTGCAGTGCAGCTGGTACATCCCCAAATCTGTGGTAACTTGATCACATCTATTCATGCATTTATCATATCCTGGGTTTGACACATAAATCTGCTCCAAAGATTACACTGGTTACGCCGGCCAATACAAGGGGTGGGCGGCAGACCAGGGGATGTACCAGCTGTGTTGCAGTGCACTGTACCAGGACTGTAACGGTACATATAGCTCTACCTTTATGAAGATTTGCTTTTGTTTTTGTCAAATGAGAAGACAAGATGACCATCATGTAGAACCCAATAACAAAGCCCAGCTGTTCAATTAGCACAACGCTAAATTAGCAGTAGCTACATTTCTTTAATGCTCCTTTAACAAAGTGGGTTGGACAGAAACAACTTTTGTGTTACATTCTTTAATTTAAGAAATACATCTGTAGCTTCTTAGATTCAGGCTCAAACATGAATGATTGGACTAAAGCCTACTGTTTAGTGCAGACAAACTAAGGCCTGGGGGCTGGCCCGTTGAGCTCTTTCATGCGGTCTGCCAACCTTGTCGAAATAAGATAATAGTTTTATATTATCATTACACTTCTTCCTCTGCCCTGCAAAAATGCTATTCCCCAGTAGATGACATAATAAAGGTATTAGAAACTAAGGACTTTACCTTAGTTCAAATGAGCAATCCATCTTTCAACTTGGGACACGGAACATGTGTCCAATTTTAGGACAATTTCTGGCCCATGAGTCAAAAAGTTTGCCTGGTTTTACACCTGTTGCCCTGGTTACATATAGTTGTACCATGTTAGTTCTCCAAGGAACTGGTGGGCAAACAATGAAGATGATCCTAAAAGGTAAAACTGATCACTGGGAGGCAGTGTGGGGCCATGCTCAGTTCACCACACTGGAACCTATCAGCAGGTGGAATTAAACTTGCAACCATTCAGACAAACTGACGTTTTTTTTTTCAATTAACTTTTTTAATTGGAAGAAAGTTTCACAAAGGTAAAGAAAAGATGCATAATAAAATCTTCCGTGAAACTTTTAAACCTCTTTTTCCCCACCAAATCTACACTGCAACAAGAACAACACAAATAAAAGAAAAATAATAATAAAAAGGAAATTAATTAATAAAAAAATAAATAAAAAAAGGGGGCTGAGGGGATCCAGTCTTCCTTCTAATTAAATACTGAGAGGGAGAGTTTTGTTATAAAGAGGTACTCTGAGTAAAGGGGAAAAAAAAAAATAATTGAAAAAAAAGAAGGAAATATGTATGAATCTAAAGGGTTCAACCTACCCATCCTGAAGATGGGAATGATTCGATATAAATTAAATGAAGTCTCCAGGTTTTTTTTTTTTTTTCGAATTTATTAAGTGAACCCTAGAGAGAAAACCTTAGCTTTTCCAGTTTAATTGTTAAGATTATTTCTTTAACCCATTTACTGTTAGAAGGGGGTTGGGGATATTTCCAACAAAGAAGAATAAGTTGTCTAGCCACCAAGGTAGCATAAGAAAGCACTGTCTGAATGGTTTTGGAGGTGAATGGCTGCTGAAGCAAACCAAAAAAAACGCTAAGAGAGGATCGGGGGAAATAGTTGTATTATCAGCTGAATTGAGAATCAAAAAGAATTTGGGACCAAAATGTTCTAAGCCTGGGGCAGGACCAGAACATAAGGGTATGGTCAGCTGGAGGTCCCTGGCACCTATTACAGGTATTTGACCCATTGGGGTAAATTCTGGATAGTCTTAAATTAATGAATTTTATGTACAACCTTACAAACTGACTTTTTTAATACCACAGCTGCTACTAAGAAGACTGTCTGGCAAACATAACACATTTCTTGTCTTGACGACTTTATTTTGTCTTTATTACTTTATTACTGGTCAAAAACTCCCACACAATACATCTTGTGCCTCTGTTTAATGTTCATTGCACTGCATTAATTTTCTTGGTATTGTTTCATTGCCAGCATTCACTTTATATTTTTTTAATTATACCACAGATTTTGAGCATAGTTACAGTTCCAGCTAATGGCTCCGTTCAATCTGACGGGCGACGTGGTAATTATGAGGTATGGCCCTCAACATTCTTTGACAACACTTTGTCCACAAAATTACAGTCTTTACTCTCCAAAGAGGGAAAAGCTATTGATTGAAAGTGATGCAGTTTTAATAAACCACTGGTTGTTAGCCTGCCTCTGTGCTGAGAAATATGAAAAAAAAACAGCTTTTTAATAAGATCAAGGAAAGTCTCCATTAAAACAGGACACAAACAGAGATGAAGACATATTGTTTTCACATTGTCAAAATGTGAAGTTGGTAAAACCTTCATAATTCCTCTTATTCCGAGTGTTTTATAGCACTCATTTTTTTACATCTTAAACAATGCGGTCTTGCTTTATGCTACGTATTTCTAGGATAAGAAAGCAGACCTTTTGTCGTGACATTGTGATACACAACAATGCACTGTATTTAACTGTATCACCAAAGTAAACAGTGAGTGGGGAAGGTGCCGTCCTCAGAACACCTCAGTAATAACCTGGCATTTGGTGGATTCAAACCTGGGACCCTACAGACTCAGTTTGGTTCCTTAAGCATAACCAAAACTACTCTACTAGATCACCAGTGCCCAATTTAGAACCATGAAATATAATATGTAAGTAAAAGACTATCGGGATTAAAAACATTGATTTTTTTTGTTGATCCGTGGTCCCTGAAGTAACATAAAAAGTAATCAGCTTTTAATGCACACAAAACCTACAAAACTGATATGGACTATCAATTTTCAAATAATATACATTTAATAAATTGTAATATTGATTTTTTTTTTAAATAATTTGTAATTTATCATTCACTTTTTCCTCAAACATTTACCTTGACCTTAAGTAGGGAACTCTTTTTCATTACCAATTATAACCAGATGGCCACTTACAGTCAGCTGTTGCAATAGCGCGATCTGCTATTAATGCAATGAGGAAGTCTTTATGTCCATTCTGACATAAAGCTGCAAGATAAATGCATAAGAACTCAACGGTTAATGGAAATGACCAGTGTTGGGCAAGTTATTTAAAAAAAGTTACTTATTACTTTAATAGTTACTGCTCTGAAAAAATAAGTAGTTATGTTACTGGTTACTAAATTATAGAATTAACTAATAGCTAGTTAATTTACTTATAATAAAAACACATTAAAAGTTTTGGTTGTGTTCTGTAGCAGCTATCATAATGGAATGTAGTGGGACAAAAAAAACAAAGTAGATGTTTAGACATTTGACAGACATCTTTGTTGTAACCTCTACTTGCTTGTGGGTGTGTCCTACTGTATTGCGTCACCTGTGTGTGTGTGTGTGTGTGTGTGAGAGACAGTTTATTTTCCTATAAGGCAAGAAGACCTGCCCAGGTCTCTTTCTGATTGGCTTAGCCTGAAACGTTAACCTACATAAACCAATCATCGCTCCTTTCAACGCATGGGTTCAGTTAGTGTGGACGACCATCTTTCACTCATGACTGTAAGAGTTACCACACACACACACACACACACACACACACACACACACACACACACACACAGCAGACAGACTCCACTGACACACAGTCCTCTCTCCGTGGCCTGGCCATGGAAGAAACTGTCCATTTGGACCACATATAGCAACAAGTAAAGGAGCCACTTTACACCACAGTAACAATAACGGTGTTACTTAATGGGAAAGGTAGTGCGTTACGTTATTAGTTCCCAAGAAAAGTAATTTAGTTACGTAATGGCGTTACAAGTAACGTGTTAGCTCCAACACTAGAAATGACCTACTACAAATTTACACATCGCTGTGGTGTGTTACATTTTTATGAATGTGTTCCCCTTTACTGTGGCTCTGAGGTGTAAATCAAACTCGTCTGATGTTTATGTCCTACGATGTAAACAATCCACATACGATGCACTGGTTAACAACCAATTAGTGTGTAAAAGGATTAAAAAGGCAAACAACAAATGATATTTTGCATACCTGATGTCTGCATTAACATGCACAGCACCTTCACATGGCAAGTGCAGTGGATTGATTTCACACTTGGGATCATTAAGAGATCAAAATAAGAAAAAAAAAAAAAACACATACACACATATACACACACACACAGGTTTGTTCATGAACTGACAGCTGCTGAGAGTGTGAACTGTGTATACTATCAGCAAAAGAGGTAGGAGAAGTAAAGGCTGATATTAACATTCATGTTGGTGTGAGGTGGGGAGGACGAGGAGGAGGAGAAGGAGGAGGAGGAGTGGGCCAGGACAGGAGGTAGAATACTTGATCCTAGTTCCAAACACACATGTGGTACAGACTCACAAAGACTGGTTTTCAGGAATTCACACTTTAACATGGACCCTTTTCATCCATCTTTGTACGCTCAGTTAACACTGGCTCCCGGGGAAGTAGTCTACAAGACCGTACCAGCCCCTCTTAACCTTCGTGCAGGTGAGGGTTGGCAACTGGAAGTAGCCAAACATCTGAACCAGGATTTGATCTTGCTGAGAAGGTGAATCCTGGAGTTGGACAACAATGACAGAGACATTGAGTCTGGACCAAAATGCCAGCCGTTCTGTCCATTCAATCTGAAGTCCTGGCATTTTTTAACCACTTAAACCAAATTTGTCAAACTCACTCACATTCATGTGGCCCTTGTGGCAATGCAAATTCAATTAATGATAATCATTTGCAGAAACATCAGAATTTCCTCTGAAAGAAAGCAATCTCCTTGTCATTGTGACATATTGATTCACACCAATGACCTCTGCATTTAACCCATCACCAGAGTAATCAGGGGACAGCTTCAGGCACCCCTTAGTGGTAACTTGGCAGTGGATATGAACCTGTTCCTTAACCACCGAGGCAACCAATGCATCACAAATCAATATTCTTTATTTTATACATTTTCTTCAAAATGTCCCCCCAGCAGAGGTATGTACTGAAAAAAAGTCCCCAAAAGGAGAGAAATACCTGAAGCACACACACACTTCAGATGCCACATCTTTACAGGTGGTCATGACTGTTTCCCCACAGGGAGGCATTAATTGGCTTATTTACACTTTGCTGTTTACTCAGTTTGCCATCTGAACTGTGTGTGTGTGTGTGTGTGTGTGTGCGCGAGTTAACTGTGCCATCAATGGTTTTAATTGCTGTGTGGTTGATTGTCAAATCCAACAGCGAGTCGTAAAGTGATAAGTGATTCCCTGCCATGTTTAATAGATAAATCACAGCAAATGAAAACCCCCTCTGTCTAATCCAAGAGTCGTTCTCACATCTTTACTCCGCTGGAATAACAGTGTTTCATATAAAACCTTATCCACAAATACAATAAAATATGTTCATTCCTGCTCTGATTTTGGCTCGTAACATATTTTGAATAGTTAAACCTAAGGGAGTAAAAAAAAATCACTCTTTGCAAAAAATACGATAAAACAGGCAAATATTTTAACGAATATTCGAAAATAATATGGATTTTTTTTTTATCTGCGCCTAAAGATTTTCATTTTAAAAAAGCAAAATATCCCTTATGGTCTAGCGGTTAGGATTCTTGGTTCACCCAGGCAGCCTGGGTTTGACTCCCGGGATGGGAATCCTTTTTCTGTAATTAATGAAGTTTTATCAATCTATCTTATTAAAAAGAAAACTGTGGTGTGTGTAAGAATGAGTTTCTAAGTGTATTGCAATTTAAATTTTAGTCTTTATTTCTAAAATATTAACTGTTCTCAGTTTCAACTGATTAAAATGAAGTTTAAATTTAGTTTTAGTTGAAAAATAATTACCATAATTTTATGTTCATTCAACATGGGGTTAATGTTCCTGCTGCTTGAAATGCATGGTGTAGACACACAACAGTTTCCATACATATTTCTTGCAATAACCTCTTGGCACATGTAACAAATTGGCATTTATATAAAATAATACATATAAAAATTTAAAACCTGGGATTTACAAAGGCCAAGATAGTTGAACTATGATACAGTGAGGGGTCTGTATATTTTATTTACATTTTACAGACAGACAGGATGGAACAACTGGAGAAAAGAGTCAGGAGTGACCTGTGATAGAAGAGAGTCAGCTAAGGTGACGGGACAGGTTTACAGGACAGTTGTGAGACCAGACATGATGGATGGATTGGACCAGGGGTGTGCAAAGTTTTTGACTTGCGGGCAACAATGGGTCATAGAATTTAAAATCTATTTATCAATCATACAATGCTAAACCTCTCACGCGTTCATGACGTCAACTCTCTTGGAAATGCGGGAATCGCAGGAATAGGCAGGAGTATAATGATAATACAAATAAATTATTTGAGCTTGAACATGGAACATCTTAAGATCCAACCTGAAACAAGGACACCAGGTGACACGAGTGAGACTAATGACAGAGACACAGGTGAGTGTGATGACAATTACCCAACACCAGACAGCAGGGAAAGGAAAAGAGACAGAGACAGACATTGAGATGGGAAACATTGATTTGATGTGGTAATCCTGAATAAAGGACAAGCCCAATAACATCATATATATATATATATATATATATATATTGATTGATTGATTGATTGATATATCAATATATACTGATTGGTTCTTGTCCTCATTTACTGTTGGAATTAATTGGAATTAGTTGGAAAATTTACCTGAGCAGTTGGGGGAGTTGGCAGTTCGTGGCCTTGTACGTAAGGAAGTTTTGGGTCCACAAGGCCCCCGGTTCAAACCCCCCTCACCACCAAGTTACCACTGAGGTCCACTGAGCATGGCCCCGTCCCCACTCACAGCTCCCCGTGCGCTCAAAGCTTTGGTGATTGGTTAAATACAGAGGACACATTTTGTTGTGTGCAGTGGAGTGGGTCACAATGACAAGGAGTTTGATTTCCTTATCTCTTCCTGATTGGACTTCATTCCCAACCGATTTGTCTTGTCCCAGATTACATCTTATGACGAATGCATCAACACATTTTGTGATTGGACTGCTCATACTTTACAATCATACTCAACATGTCTGATTACTGCAGCCTGGACTTCTGTTAAAAATGGGGCTACCAAATGTATTGTCACGATGTCATATAATATGATGTATATAAAGACTAAGACAAGGTTGTTCTTCAGAGGAAAACGTTGGTGGACAGTTGTTAAAAAAATGTCAAATTAAACAAGTAACTTCCTATTTGTAGAAGTCATGTATTTCCTAACCACTTCCTAGTTGAAGTTCACCTGGTCAACTTTTTTTTCCCCATTTCAACGCCACCTTGAAGTTTTCTTATTTATTTATTTTTTTTATTTCCTGCCTCTACACTCACATATGCATCATCTCAATTCAACAACCTCATGTCACAACCTGTTTTTTTATTGCCTCACAGGAAGGTTGCTTCTTGTCCCACCAGTTGATGTCACATCTGTCTTAGTGCCAACAACTCTCTTACCTTATTACTTTTCACAGCAGAATCCTCATTCGACACATGCTTGCTTTATTTTTTTTTCCTCACCTGATAAACATTTTAGAAGCAATTTTGAAAATTAGATGACCACGTTCTTCTGACTTACATTTCTCCGTATCCTAAGACGCGCAAATGTGGCTTTGTAAGCAAATCAGCTTTTCTGAGAGTGCTTCTCGTGACAGCTAGTAAACAAGGTGATAAAACATCCTCAGCCTAGTGGAATGCATGGAGAAATGAGCCAGAAATAGAAGAGGTGGGATGTTGAGCCACCGTGGAAAGCTCTCCAAGACGCCTTAGATGGAAGTTATGGATTAAAGAACAGGGCGATGGCTGGGAATCTGTTGATACAATTTCTTCTTGAAAATCTGGAGGAAGTTTTGCAGTTTGTGCTCAAAGACATTTTGTTTGCCGTGTGAATAGTTCCTTTTAAGGAAAGAGGTATCTATCTATCTATCTATCTATCTATCTATCTATCTATCTATCTATCTGTCTGTCTGTCTGTCTGTCTGTCTGTCTGTCTGTCTGTCTGTCTGTCTGTCTGTCTGTCTGTCCATCCGTCTATCCGTCTATCTATCCATCTATCTATTTATCCATCCATCCATCCATCCATCTGTCTATTTTTCCATCCATCCGTCCATCCGTCTGTCTGTCTGTCCGTCTGTCTGTACATCTACATCCATTCATTTAATCTAATTAATTAACACTCGACACCATTTCTTTTGGGGCAATTTCATAATTTATTCCTTGGGGAAAACAGACGACGATGTCAAGGTATAATTTAGAGCCTGGCCCATGTTTTTAAAATGTCTGATGTGCAGTGATGGATTTCACCCTGCTGACTGAATGCAAATGACTCAAAAACAAGCAAAACAGGTTTACTGCATGGAGGCGGCAGGTGTATCAGAGAAATACGACGGATGGAAATCATGCCTGAGTTAATAAGTCTGTAGACCCTGTACCTCTCACAGGGTTAAACTGCCAATGGTCAAAGTTAATGTTAAAGGACTCTCTCAATAATAAAAAAAAAAATATTGTAAAGCACTCCAGATATTAATTATTACCATTTGGTGTAACTTGATTTTTGGTGCTCACTCAGGTCTCTGCTTATAGTGGGTCAAATCCTTCAAGGCATGTTTTAATGGTGTCCAACTCGCTTGTAGCTCGGTAGAAATTCCACATTAATAGCAGTCGTTAGTGGATGCTACGTCTGATGAAACTGCACAATCTGCTCGGGCTGAATGAGGACGGCAGCCGTAAAGATTAGCCTGATTTAACACTGCTTTATGGACCTGTAAACACATTCACGGCAGCACTACTTTAAGACATTTAGGAGCCGTCACTATTGCATTTTATCATTTATTGGCAGGCGTCCTTCACGGTGACGCGCGTCCACGGTAAGAGCCTCTGATGAATTGAGCCTCGTGGCGGCGCTTAGTACGGAACCGACCTGTGCTGACTGATAAATGAGAATAGTTACAGAAGTTGTTGTGGATCAGTTACAGTTCAGCTTTGGTAATTTACGGTTTTCAGTTTGAGCATCAGCTCAGTGATTGGTGAGAAATAAGGATGCAACGGTGTGTTCACTTACTCCCTGGGATTGCCTCTTGTTAACTAACCTGTTAACTAACTAACAAACTAACTCACTGACCTTGTCATTGCCATCGAATGATGTACTGAGAAACACCGTATTTGCTCATAAAGCAAATATGTTGTTATTTGTGAAATGTGATTTATTCATCAACTGTTTATCTGTAACCGGGAAACAGAGCAGAAGTCTCCACGACCGTCACCCTTTACCACCCCCTCAAGGACCTTCCCCCAGGTTGTGATTCCGCTGCAAGGAGCCAACCACCATAATTGGGAATTAGATATGTCTTCTTGGCCTTTAAAAAGCCAAGTACTGCAATTTTGCTCCTGGCTGTTGAGCCCAACTCTCACAAACTACTAACTGTCCAATTTACACCAGCACAGCAAACCAGAGCAAGATGTTTTCTTTAAAACAGCATTTATAGTGTAAAAAAAAACAAAAAACACTCCGTATTGTACTGTGTATGTAAGTTTGATTGGCACTTATGTTATTGTTACATTGCATAATAGGACATCATTTATTTATCTTCATCTGCTTATGGGTAAGTAGGTCACAGGAGCAGATACCATGAGTCTTTCTGTGGGTTGTGAGCTCACTTGAGGTTATGTGTGTTGTGGTGGTCAGAGCACCTCAGTGGTGACCTGGCAGCTGGTGGATTCTGTCTGCTTAAGTCTGCTTCCTTAACCGCTAAGCCATATACACTGCATGGTTAAAAAAAAAAAAAAAGTCGCCACCTGGATTTAACTAAGCAAATAGGTAGGAGCCTCCCATTGTAGGTCAGGTCTAGGTTCAAAGAATGAGGTCAGCTGACTACATGAATATACAGAATGACCAGGTTATTCCATCAATGGATTTTTTTTTTCTTCCCTGATGGCAAGGGGATATTCCAAGATGACAATGCCAGGATTCATCAGGCTCTTATTGTAAAAGACTGGTTCAGGGAGCATTAGATGGATTGTCCACCACAGCGTCCAGACCTTAACCCCATTTAGGAAGCTTTGGGATGTGCTGGAGTCTACTAGAGACTCTACCATGATCAATGCAAGATCTTGGTGAAAAATGTATGCAACACTGGATGGAAATAAATCTTGTGACATTGCAGAAGCTTATCCAAACAATGACACAGAGAATGTGTGCTGTAATCAAAGCTAAAGGCGGTCCAACCAAGGATTTTTGGTTTGGAGTTTGAAAGTTGATGTAAACATTCTTTTCAGTTAAATGTAGCCTTTATTTGGCAGTGGTGCCCAGGTGGTCAAGGAAGCAGACTTGGGTCCGCAGGGCTTCAGGTTCGATTCCACCAGCTGCCATGTTGCCACTGAGGTGCTCTGAGCACAGCACCGTCCAGACCCACATAACTTGTGCGCTCACCACCTACAGGAAGGGTCACAATATGGTGCGATGTGATTTGAGTGGCACCAGCTGCCCCTGCAACCTGGCAACAGACAAGCAGAAGAAGATGAATGTAACCTATATTTAAAAAATATACTTCATAGCAGTCAATCAGTATCAGGTAATCTTTCATCTATCTACCCAATGGTCACCTGTCTGTCAATTGTCGTTGTCCACCAAGCGTTCTTCAGATATTCTTGTATCCATTATCTTCTTGTAAGTGTTTTATAAGCTGTAGTACTTCTCATTCACCAAGTTTGGAATTCTGTCTGGGTGAAAAACTGATAAAAAAGTGACACATGGTGCAGGAATTTGCACGGTTCAGAAGATAACCTCAGTTAAATCATCCTCCCTGTTCACCTGTGAGCTGGAAATGAGACTTTGGCCTTTTGGGTTACAGACTACTTTGAGAAATCCCATTAAACAACATAAATTAAACCCTATCTAGTAAATGAAGAAAATCAGGACCAAACCATTCTTCAAAGTCATTGGACAGCGTCTATTTATACGGACACCACACCATCCTACGTGGACTTCCAGTGGTTTTGATCTCCGTTGATATTAACAGTATGTATTTAGTATTTCCAGTAGTATTAAAATCAGAAAGATTAATTCAAACCAGTGTAACTAGCAGTTACTAACCCCCGTGTAACACATTAAATGGGGGTTATTCTATTAATAAATATCATTGGTTTAATTCTTTCCTGTGTGTTGTATGTGAGTGCTCACACATTATTGATCGCCAAACAAACAGCAATCCATAAGGTTGATTAATCTCTCCATGCTGTCTAAGCCACTCACTGTGACAAATTGCTCTGTCTCAGGGTCATCTGACTGGGGACACAGCGCCCTCTCCAGGGAGCCGTGACCTCTGACCTGCCGGCATGTGCAAGCATCTTCCAATCGTTTGTCTGGCAAAATAATTAGATTACCAAAGCTTCAGTAAACATCCTGCTAATAAGTGAAGGTCTGTGGTCATTAGTTGTACCTACAGCATCAGTCCTGGACACACCAGGGACTGCTGTGTTATGTTCTTCATCGAAATGGCTTCTTACATCTTCTCTTTTCTTTTTTTTTTCTTTTTGCTCTTGATCATGGCTGTAAAGCAGCGGTGTTGGTTTGTCCGTGGAGATGGCCCACGGCAGTGGGTGGGCATGATCCCAGCAGGGTGCCCTGGTTAGCAGAGTGGGACAGCACCGGGGCTCTTTGATGTTGGGGTCCTTGGATGAAGATCAGATGATGAATAGAAATCAATACCGGCTGCTTTAGTTCAAAAAAAATTCTGGGCGTATTTTAAATGATGACTGCAACGAGGTGATGAAGTTCATACTGTTGAATGAATTGATTCTCTTTAAAATATCCCACTGTTTTAAAAGCATTTTCTCTATATGTATTTAAAATTATATTTTAGGTATATATATATATATATATATATATATATAATATAGATATATACGTGTCTGTTATGTATGCATTATAATGTAATGTATTGACCTATGTCACAAATATATACAAATATATATCTATATATACAGACTTGTCTTATGTTGGTCACGTCAGGTGAGCTGGTCCTTCTGAAGTCCCTTCAGAAGCTGAAAAATGTTTTACATTATGTAATGCATAAACATAAAGTGGTGGGGCAGTTGTTCTGAAGTATTTTCCTACCCATAATATTTTCCTACCCTTAGTTTTAAAGGTGGTAGCATATTTTTATAGATGTTAAACACCCATGATATCTATCTAAGAGAGGATAGGTATTTATTATGGGTGTTTAGAGTAGTAAAAGTAGACCTCCACTAATTTAAGTCACTTGACATCAGCAACCAGAGCCCCGTCTTGACGAGGCCTGGGACTACAGCCTCTTTAGTCCATTGTGTTAATCTAGCCTTGCATATATATAAGCAGCACTGTTGGCCAAAAGGGTCAGGAAGTTGTCCTGGGCCTTCAAGGCTTTAGGTTCTAATCCACCAGCTGCTAGGTTGCCACTGAGGTGCTTTGAGCAAAGCAACGCACCAACTCACCAATCTTGTGGTGAGTTGGTATATATATACTGTATATACACACAGTATATATATATATATATATATATACACACACACAGTATATATATATATATATATATATATACACAGTATATATATACAGTATATATACACATACATACATTAGTGAGACGGAGGTTACATCAGTAGGTAATATCACACTGTTTAACATAGAGAAACAAATTTTTACTTGTGCAAATGTTAAAATATCTATATTTGCCTGTCCATGTTTTACTGACACACATTTGCATTTCATCCTTCCAAACAGATACCAGTCCTGTGTGTACACATACAGGATCCTGCCCAGTGAGGACAAAAGGCTGTCTGTCCAGGTAGGACAATACTGCACACATCTCTCCAAGATTGTCACCCAAATCACACTGCTCCGTACTGTAAGCCTCCTGTTGGTAGTGAGCTCACTGGAAGTTATGGGAGTAGGGACAATACTATGCTCAGAGCACCTCAGGGGCAACCTGCCAGCTGGCTTCCTTAACCCTGTCTCTTATACACATCTTTATCAGTCAAAAGCAGAACAAGGAAGAATCAAGATA
>JAFBJS010002757.1:62964-77028 GCA_016785265.1 Paraplagusia blochii | reverse complement strand
GTGGTGCTGTGTTGGTGTTGTTGTCACTATGTCAATATTACTACTGCATTTAGTTTGATATATATATATATATATATATAGATAGATAGATATATACATATATATATATATATATATAGAGAGAGAGAGAGAGAGAGATTTATTTCCATGATTTCCTGAAAGATACTATTGAGGGAAGTTCTAACATCTATATATATCATATATATACATATATATATATATAACCCATATACTTGATGGACGTGCTATATGGGCCTATGTGTGTACATGATGTGTTATATGTATATGTCTATATATGTATGTATATGTATGCATTACTATGTGGATATGTATATGTACGTTTAGAGACACTTATGTATATATACACAATATATATATATAGATATATATGTATACATATTAATCCCTCAGTATCTTTCATTGAAGATATATATATATGTATATATATATATATATATATGACTGCACTGCATAATAGAACAAAGAACGCAAACTATTCACCAGGTGTTACATTTTCAAAATCGTAAAAATAAAACATCTCATTCTTATTCCAAAAGTAAAGGAAAAATTCTGACAAATTGGTAAGGAAAGAAAAAGTCTGATTGTGTTTTTTTAGCCAGTGCTTCCTCTTGAGACGACGGTGAAGAATATTTACCCTTGTGTTGAGTCTTTGTGAAACAAAACTATTCCAAACGAACACTCGGCAGCATCATATTTGGCACTTTTTTTTATCTCCTTCTGTTAGATTGTGAAAAATCCCTGGAAGCCTTTAATCTTTTTTTTTTTTTCCCTTGGTTAAGTTCTTCCAACACAACCTGATAAAAAGCCCATTTATCCTCCCTGCCCTTACCAGACAGCCGGGGCCAGTTGGACCATAACCTGATCCAACCTGTCACATTATCGCTGACACTTCAGACATGCTGTCTAAACACGGCTCTGACAGAATGCTTAGTGCCAGTTTGTAGTAGTTTGGAATTTGCGAGGAACTGATTTTATTTTGGCACAAACAGAAAACAGTTTGGGGTGAAGTAAGGCCTCAAGTCGCAGCTGCAAAAGCCATATGTAGGCCACATGTATGCAGCATGTCGTTGTGTGTTTAAAGTTCATATGATGACGTGCAATGCATCAAAAAAACAACAGGCGTATAATACCCTGTGGCAGCTATTGATTTGGTTTTGCAGAGGGAAAAGTTCTTTAAATTGTTTCACGCCAGCGTAGCGTCGGTTTGTATGCTACAAACAAATCAGTTCTTTCAGCGTTCCTGCTGAGCCTCTTGTTGTTGTCCTGGGTGAGCTGCGTCATCTGACAGCTCTGTGGTTTCTTCTGACAGAACAGACTTATTTCTGTCTCTCATCCTCTTCCACAGCCTCTGAAGGCCCGGGCTACAAACCGTGGAGTCGGCAAAGCTCCTGACAGGGTATCAGACTACAAAGCCCTCGGAATCATTTTTGACTGGCAGAAGTCAACCTCCCATTTCCATGTTTCTGCTGCCGTGAAATCTGGCTCGTAGCAGGTTCTTGACATGCCCGATTTATACATTCTATGGTTGGAATACAAGAGCTGACAATGAGTCAAATGTTGAGGTATATTATTCCTGACTTTCCCCCTTTATCTTGGCTTTGTCCTCAGCTGAACAGATGAGATTTTGGATTTTTGGATTTTCCTTGTTCCAACTCTCTTTCCAATCTCTCTTTGCTGCACCTGATTAATTCAATCATCTGTTTTTGGTGGAAAATTACACGTTGACTAGTTTCACTATGAGTATATATTAAATATCCTATGAATCATCAAACAATGTATGGAATGGAGATAAACAATGGAAACAACAACAAAATCCGAAAAATACCGTATTGTCACGATTATAAGGCGCACATAAAAGTCTTAGATTTTCTTCAAAATGCACGGCGCCCCCTATAGTGCAGTGCGTTCTGTGTGTGTTGTTGTAAGGCAGACTTAGTAGAGGACACCATGAGAACATTATAGCGGGAAATGGAGCGTGGATTGTATATAAAACCCGTACCCTATAATCAGACGCGCCTTATGTGTGTTAAATATATTAATGGCACACACTTTTAGTATGGTGCGCCCTATGGTCGTGAAAATACGGTAATTATTTGTCGGCAACTGGACCTGGTAGGGTTAGTAGGTTCCCTAAAGATGTTTCACCTCTCATCCAAGAGGCGTCTTCAGTTCATCTCGGATGAGCGGTGAAAATGTCTCAAGAAACCTAGAAAGGTAACTATTTTTGGATTGAATGACCTGGATGAACCTACACAGACACACAATATAATGCAACCTCTGCATTTGACAGTGGGGCAGTGGGTTGGGACATTGCCATGCTCAGTGCAATGTCTTGACACCTGGTGAACCTGGACGGGAAACCCTCTGGACCCGGGTCCGGCTCCTTAACCACTTGGCCATCACTGCCCAAATGAGTTTTAATATGACAATAATGTGTCCCCGAGTCAAACCCTTGTCGACTATTGATTACGGATCACGAATCCATGTTGGGGTTCAGGGAGAAAATTAAAAAACAATTGAAAGAATTTCTATTTATAAATTGCTCTAAAGAGAAAATGTCAGTGATGTGGAAAAGGCTTTTAATCTTGGTGAGCCACCTCTTGTTCCATTAAGCTCATATCCACTGCTTATCTCACTAATCATCCCTCCCAATGCCAGTAGTCTTGATTTTTAATGAACCCATTATGTCCTGATTCAGTCCACCAGGACCAGCAGACTCACCTCACGCTCGTGAAGTGGGGCTGGAAACGGAGTTGCAATCAGCGCCTTTGCAGTGATTCCATGCCCCAGTTAGAGACAGAAAAAAAAAAAAAAAAAAAAAAAAACTCCTCCGTGTCGCTTTTGGGAGGTCAGACTGCCTCGACTGAGGCACCAGACATGTGAGGTCTTTTGTGAAGAAATGGTAAAGTTTCCCAGTTTTGCGTGAGGCGAATGACGGAGTGGCCATTTTTACAATGTTGTTTTTGGAGATACCAGAGAGGCAGCGTTATTTAATCAGGGAACAGTTTAGAAGCACAAAGAGAAAGTCAGACTTAATCTTCTCACTCCAAACGCTGCTAACAGAAACCAAGTTAGGTCTGCCGTGCACACACACATAAACACACACATTGAGATATATGGATGGTAAGTGAAGAGTCGCGAGGACGGTTTGTACTGTACAGCTGAATGAAGTTGTTTTCTTATTCTGGATAATTCACAAAAATAGTTGTTTTCTTTGGCTAAGTGTCAATAGTCCATCTGGTCTACAATACTTTAAAAAGGAGGCCTTCATGTTGGCCAAGAGACAATGTTCGATTCCCGGTTTGAGTTGACTTTCTGGGCTCACCACCTGCTGGAAGGTACAGTGCGATGTAATGCGATTTTGGTGCTAGTTTTGAAGACTGGACCCAGGACTCGGCAACGGATAAGCGGATGAAAATGGACTAATTGGACACTTGTGTTGTGTGACGTTCTATTAACCATAGAAAAAGTTCTACATAGTTTAATCCTCACCACCGTGACGCAGAACACTTGTACTGTAGGTCCTCAGTGTTGGCCAACGGAATATGCTAGTGTTGTATTAGCTCTGCTCACGTTCTGTTCAGCTAACTGCGTTAGCTAAACAAAAAGGTTCATTTGGGGATGTCTGATAATATCGGTCAGTCGATATTAGCTGCGTGATATAAATACATAAACCAATAATATTGGTATCTTCCCTCTGATAAGTAAAATCCAATAAGAATAAGTCTTAGTTTTGCCATATTTGGCAAAACTCCACCTCCGTCATGTGACGTATTCCTCATTTTTAGGCACAATAACTGCATTTGTCGGTATTAGTTGATTGGTTGATATTGATATTTTTATCTAATTTGACAACAGCATGTATTTTCATGTTGAAAACTTTTTATGAAATACAGTAGCCTTCAGTCAATGAGACGAAAACATTTAAGCCTTTTCAGTATCTGTACTTGCTGAACCCTCTAGTTTTTCTCATTTTTTTGTGACATTCTTTTCCAGCTGTTCTTGTATGGACAAATCTAAGAGATCCATTCTTTTATCCATTCTTCTGGCGTCTCAGCAGACTCTCTGTGTGAGGACTATCTTTGGTGCCTGTTAGATGTTCAGTCAATACGTTGGATTTCCCGCTCGGATTGAACAAAGATAAGACTCACAAACTTCAAAAGCCTGTAGATAATTGGTCCTGTCAGAAATCCTGGGAACACAGTCACTTTCTTTTTGGTCTCAGGCTCAGAATTTCTTTATATATATGCTTTTTTAAAATGAAGATCATAGAAAGACAAATAAAGTGGGCGCTTTAATGATGACCTTGTTTTTTTTTTTTTTTACCTACAGGTCCAAGTTGAAGATGAAAGGCAAAATTTACTCTATCTGTGCAAGACACAGGTGATCAAACTGTGGCGCCCGAGTTACACGTGGCATTTTCAGAAAAAAAGCATAACCTTAAAATCAGTAAAAGGGCAGTCTAAGTCAGTTTGTGAAGATTCTAGTTCGTTCAGGTTACAAAGTTGTCAGCAACTGGACTTCTTGGAGTTGAAGCATGTTTCAATCTTCACCTGAGGATCTTCATCAGTTTCTGGCTGATGTCAGAGGGAACACTAGTGGTTCTACTCCTCTAGACCATCGGTCCTCATCCACTGGGCTGGGGACTGGTACCGGTCCATGGGTGAATTGATAGGGCCACAGAGAAATAATGTTTCCTTTTGGCCCCATCTGGTTATTACTTCCACTTGATCCATACCCATATCAACAAAAGAACTGACCAATAGAATGGCTAGGATTCCATCATCAATAATGCAACTAAATTTGATTAGGAAATATTTTCTCAGTGAAGACAACAATAAACTCAAAGTCACACAGAGTCATTGATACAAGATTCCATTGTATACCGGTCTGGTAGCAGAAAATTATAGTGCACTTGGGGAACCCTTGTTGTGTGCATGCACAGTTAATTTAGGTGGGAAGTTTTTTAAGGGTTTTATTTATCTGCTACAACTTAACAACTAATCCGTGAAAATAGTACACGATATACTACACATATAACTGGTCCGTGGCGCAAAAAAGGTTGGAAAACATTTCTCTAGGTCAGTGCTTCCCAATCTTTTTCTGTTACGCCCCCCAGCAAGAAGAAAACCTCCCCACCCCACCTCTCACTCTCCGTCGCAACTATAAATAACAGCATTTGTCTATAAAATAGTTCTAGGTACACCTCTGCATAACATCGTATCCTTGTTAACATAAAGAAAACAAAAAGAAAGAGATATAGTTCAACTTACAAGGATGTGCAATTACACTTTATTGTAGTACCCCCCCAGGGGGGTCCGCCCCACACTTTGAAAACCCCTGCTCTAGATCACTTCTTTCTAGACCACATCTTTCACCACACCATCGTTTTGCGAATGGTTTCTTTCTCCCCTATATACAGATCTAAGCATCCTTTACTGCATAGTACTGCATAGACCACACAGTTCAGGTTTTCCTTGGGAGTTTTCTCCTTGGGATGAATCAATGCCGTTGTTGTAGCCCATTTTAAAGTATAATGGAATTCCGTGTTTGCTGAAAATCCTTGCAATTTCTCTGATACTGCGGACACATAGGGCAGGGCACCAACACGTGTCTTGGATTTTGCTCCAGACTTGACATCATTGAAAAAAAAAAAAAAAACTGTTCTTTCTTTTTGCACTTTACTGCTATAACTTTAACTTTGGAAAAAAAAAAAAAAAAAAAAAAATCTGTGGATATTTAAAAGAACAGGACTCACCTCTCATTTTGCTGACCTGCTGTTACTCCTCCACATCAATTGCTCCTTCTCCCCATTGAGGAAAATGACTTCAGAGCCACATCACAAGGCTGAATTTATTTATAGTTTCAAAAAAGGATCTTTGATGGCCTGAATTCGACGGGGCCTTTAAATTGCTACAACGCTTTAGAAAATAATAGCATGTAGAGTGTTAAAGCAGCCGGCCGCCCTATTGGTTATTTACGAAGCCACATATAGCGGCTGATTTGCTCCTCAAGCTGTGATGAGTAGCGGTGCTGGGCCGTCTGTCATTATTCACGCCTCTCAATCGATTCTCCACTGCCCCATCCAGAGGGTGACTTGACTTTTACTCATAATTAAAGCAATCTAGATGCAAATCAGGCAAAGTCAGGGGCCATATTGTGCCAGATCAGATTTAACTACCCAAGGATGCATCATCATATTTTTTTTTATTATTATTATTATTTTTGCTGAAAATGCGCTCAAATAAAACATGCATATGCCCACATATGCACAGATGCACTCAAAGGCCATTTACCTTATTGTCAAGAGATGAAACAATCACGGAGCTGATTAAGATTTAATGTAAATTGCGAATGTTAATGTAATTACCGTTTTATGTTAATGCTCTGTTTTTCTTGCCCATTTCCATGTTGAGTGGCGATAATTTGAGCATTTATCAGTCATTTTCTAAATGTTCCACGGGACGACCACACACACACACACACACAAACACACTCACAAACAAATCTGTCGGGACAATAACTGTCAAGTGTTATCTGTAGTTCGAAACTCTCCTCCGTCTGGTAACGGTAGTGATTTCAACACAGGTTGAACTTTTCTGGCATTTTATGATGAACATTTTACTTAATGTTCCAAACTAAAAATTTGCTCAGTGATTTGCTAACGAGAAAAACTGACGTATGAGCATCTTAAGGAGGCGCTGTTATGACACACTGTGCAATTTTTGGTGGCAACCATCTGCCACTATGTGTAGGAGTGAAATGCTGGTGATTCGGCACTGTGCGATCCGATGATCGGGTGCGATTGGACTGATCGGACTCTATGATTGGTTGTCCGTGCTATGCTATATAAACTATGGTCTCATTCCTGCAGCCAAAACTGCTTTGGATAAAGTAGCTATAATGTAAACTAAGATGAGGAAGTTGTTTTTGATTTTTTTTTTTCCTTTAAGAAAACAGTATTGACAGTTGTTTCGGATGTAAAAGATAAACAAAAATACCATTGTGAGCCACCGGGGACGAAGAGGAAGAAGAATCTGGTTGTGTGAGATATGCGAAAGCTCACAGTTTCTCTCTGAGACATGATGAGAATAATGCTCAGCGAAGATTTTTTTTTTTTCTAGACAATTCTGTGAGAGGATACAGAAAAAAAAAAGGTGCCAACAACGTGTATGGAACATGTGTTGACAGACGTGATCAATCTGGTCTGTCAGTTCTGCCATGCTGTTCCATGTTGTTTACCTGTTTACTCCTCTGTATCTATGGTTGCACCTGTGCAGTGGTGTACGGTGGAGAAGGAAATTGTGGGTGTATCAGCAATCGTGAGGTGATAATTGCTTGCCCTGATGCACGACTCCAGCCGACAATCGGGCCCGACTGCCAATCGTAGCACGACTGAAAAGTAGCAAAGTATACGCTGGCCTTTAAAGTGATAACACAGTTAGTCCTTTAGTATAAACAAAGAAAGAAAGAAAGAAAACATTAGTCGGCACATATTTATGATTATAAGTTTATTTATGTAAAAGTAGTTGTTGGTGGTGGACAGCTCCATAAATCAGCAGGGATGGGGACATATCGAGGTGCAAAAATAATATTAATTATGTTATTACAATACATTTGGTTTTATCCAAAGCGACTTATGATTTGTGGAAAAGAAAAAAAATAATATATATATATATATATAAGATATAAGACAGTAACTTATGGCCCACATTTGGCCCCTGGTACAAAGTTTGCCAATGTATGAGCTATAATTGTTTAATTTTTTATTTTAAAGTTCAAGGTATAAGCTGTGCAACTGGATATTTAGTTTTTTTTTGTTTGTTTGTTTTTTTGGACAACATTTTACCTCTTTTCCCAAGTGACTTCTTCAGGACTGAAGTTTCTTGATGGGATTTGGAATCATTTAACTCCTAATCTCAGCACAATCTACAGATTTAAGCTGCTTTTACAAAACCAGAGTGATAACCCTCCTGTGCTGCAACTATAAATACCAACACCTTATGATTTTTTTTTTCTTTTTAGAGCCAACAGAAAAATAAAAACAACACCGTCATGTATATCTGCATATGACAGCTGTGTAGCATTAACTGAGAAGTGATGAAAACATGACAAGAAGACAGAGGGATGATTTACCTTCATGCGTATGTTGATCTCCTGTACGAGGATTTGAGTAAACGTCCAAACCATGTTGATCCATCAACATGGTTTGGACTCAGTCAGGCGTGATTGGCAGGTAATAAATCACAATCCAAGTCATGCTGTTGTGTCAGTGTCAACCAAGATGGATGGTCTTGACAATAATATCTCTGGGAGAACAATCTGTGTCCCCTATAGTCGGTGCGGTTGCACAGAATATACATTTTGTTTAGTGTTTACAACATGTTGTACATATTCAGACTCACAAAAAAAAAATGCCCAAAGTATAAATGGAGTGGTAGATACACCGTAAAATTGTCAATATGTTGAGTAGATGTTTGCCTGCAGGTGAAAACACACTCCTGCAGTCTGTGCTTGTTAGAGTTTGATTTGTTTCCACGTCACATCAGTGTTTTGAGCAAGTGAAAAGTAGTGGGGAAAAAAAAAAAAAACTGATCTGAGGTCTGCGACCTGAGATGAATAGCTATGAGTGTCTGAATTAACAAGGCAAAGGTTAATGTTATTGTAATTATCAGTGTGGAGTCCTACGGGAGATGATTTTCTCATCACTGGAAAGAATGTGATCTCATCTAATGCATTAGATTAATAATTAGATTCAAACTATGCCTTTTCCATTCTTTATTAATATCCTTCCCCCGCTCCGGTTGTCTTCTCCATGCTTGTTTCAGGGGTCAGCGACGGCACCGGCCGGCTAAATGTGAACGGGGTAATGACAGTCGCATCGGCGCTGATTCATCGACATGTATACGGGCGTCTCCGGCTCACTTAAAAGTGTCTCTACATCTTGTTGAGTCACACGTAATTATCCTACATGGCTCGTCTCCCCAGGCCACGGTGTCAGGGTTTAAAATATGGCCTCGAGTGAGACGCAGCAATGAGGCCCAGACTTCACATTTGCCCGCGGGGAGACTGAGAGGAAGTGGAATTACTGTTGGACACAATACATCATCCTGTTATGTTTACCTATCACCCCTGACTATTGCATATGGTGAAGGTATAAGGCCCCGCGTCAAGGAGTGGGCAAAGACATATCGGCGTCTGCTGAAAATTTATTGCAAGTATTGCAGTTTTTTTTCTCTTTTTTTTTTCCCGGTGTAAGATATTTATTTGACAGACTCCGGCCAAGCCAATCTTCTCCCCAGCCGGAACAGCACCATGAAGCACATACATCAGTCTCAGGACAGAAATGTGAGTGCCCCCTCTGGCACTGCTCTCTGTGCCACTGACTGCAGCCAGATGGGAACTATGTGTTCTTCAGAGCTTGTGCGTCAAAGTGTTCCTGACAGTGAGACAAACCCCAGCCGGATGGCTCACAGTGTGTTTGCTGCCGATGGCCCTATCTGGTGTGTCCATCAACGCCTCCCGTCCCTGCGGGCGACTGAAAATGCAGCGTCTGCAGAAGAGCAGCCCTGCTCTGATTCACAGCGGCCGACAGATGCTCTGATGGATGAGGCCTGAGGGCCCAGACCTGAGTAGTGACCGAGTCTCCATCGTTGCGCCGTCCCCGCTGCTAAGTTTGGCTTTTAAAATTTACCGCACCTGATATGCTGTGAGTGTAATTCCGAAACGGAATTCCGCCCAGGTGTGATGGAGAGCGGGGAAAAGTGAGGTAATGTTTGTGGTTAGTCCACCGCTTCTATTATCATTCATCTTTCAAGCATCTGTCAGACCAGCAGCCCTCAGTCGTTTTTATCCAGCTAAATTAATTGGTACATCACTCAGGTGAGGACGTAGCGGTGGCGGTTAAAAAATATTTCCGTACCCGGAGTAAATCTTCCTCACGTTGGGATTCCTGGCGGTAACAGATGATGCTGTTTAAAGCCACCAGAGTCTTGTTAGGTGCGGCGTGTGAGGGTTGACATGATTTGCATTATTCACAGTTTGCCGCATAAGTATATGTTAGCTCCTGTCACTCCGTGTGGACCCCAGGTGCTCTCCCATGGTGCACCGGGGGCCTCCGTGTGCTCGGCTCCCGCCAAGGCCAGCTCTGCTCTGGTAGACAATTAGAGACGGCGACTGTTGCTCGCTGAAGCGAAAGGAGGAATTCCCCTGCTCATTACAGGTGCTTCTCCATGTCACTGGAATGCCACAGTGCTACCAACGATGAATCCGACCCTCGCCGTTAATTGTCCTCCAACCTTATTTTAGGGAGCGGGATCCAGGTTCCCAGTCCTGACCTGGGAAATGTAAGAAACAGAGCATTCCTCTCGACCTACAAAGATCTCCTGAGGTGTCTTCATATGTTTGTCATGCGTGCAGCTAAAGACGTTTCTTGTCCTAAAACAATCTGTTGGTTTCGTAGCGATGTCCATGGCGTTCCTGATGAATAAGTGTCATTTTTGTTAGGCAGTCTGCTGTTGTTTCTTCTAAAAGTTAAGACCCAGCATTGTTTATGTTTGTGTGTCTGTGTGAGCTTATGTTGGAAGCATTAAAGAGATTATGGGAGTATTTTGTAGGATAGAGAGAAATAATCCTTTTCTCAATGCATCACATATCACAAATCTGTTAGAGCTGTATATGTATATACAAATAAGATACTGGCCAAAGGTTTGTACACAAATTCCCATTCAATATGTTCCTTTAGTTTTACATTGTAGATGTTTTCATAGCTACTCACATTGTGGGTACCATCTCAATTGGGTTCTACCTCAACTTGATCATTGTGGTTTGGAGTGAGCTGGACCATAGAGTGAAGGCAAAAGGACCAACAGGTGCTAAGCATCTGTGAGAACTCCTTCAAAACTCAAATCTCAGATGACTACCTGATCAAGAGAATGTCCAAAGTGCCAAAAAATAATCAAGTAAATTGTGGCTACTTTAAGAAAAAAAGAATAAAACCTATGTTTTAAGGTCGCACTTTGTTGTTAAATGCATAATTCTACACGCGTTTAAATGGTGATTTAAATGGTCATAAAAATAAAGGAAACACTTTAAATGAGAAGGTGGGTCTAAACGTTTGACTTCTATTATATATATATTATTCTATTATTATAAATATCATGTATTTACTGTAGTTTAAAACAGTGTCATGATTGTGTTTGTCTTCAGATCAAACCAATCGCTGCAAGACATTACATACTAATAACATAAAACTAGTTCTAAAAATATTTTTACGATTATCTAGATTTTTATAGGCATGACTATATATATATTTTTTATATTAGTTTTATAAATTCATAATCATAATCAAGTTGGCAGTGGTGGCTAAGTGGTTAAGGAAGCGGCCTTGCATCCACAAGGCTTCAGGTCCGAATCCACCAGCTGCCTGGTTGCGATTGAGGAGCTCTGATCATAGTAGGGTCTCGACACACGTAACTTCTTATGGGCTCACCACCCACATGTAGGCTCACAGTATGGTGCAGTGTGATTTGGGTGGTGCCAGTTGCCCCTGCAAGCCAGCAAGATTCTCAGCCCCAGTATTTCAGGTCTGTGGTTCTGTAGCTTTAACAGACTGGTATAACTTTTATCTTTTGCTCAGAAAGAGGGAAGAGTAGACTTGCCCTGATCTTCTCAGCTGGAACATGCAGTAACTTCAGACAACCTGTTGGGTTGTTTCACCATCACATCTGCTATTTTTTTTTTTTTTTCAATTAGAATCAGAATTAAAGCACAATAAATATGACAAACAGTAAATAACACCAACAATGTGCTGTTCAGACGTTGCCCGGTCAATAACCAGCAGCCATCTGTGCCTATTGTTTTCCTGTCTTCAAAGACGAAAGCATTGACAGAGGAGGGCAGAGCTGTTTGAGCCGGAGCTGTCAGTGAAGGTGTGTGATTAACCAATCGCAGCCTCTTATCAACCCGACCCAGATGTCAACCGTTGCCCCCGGGGCTGATGAGAGCTGTGTTAAGTCCCTAGATCGTGACAGAAGGTGCTGCCTCTTCTTCACTGTGTCTCCAGCCATTGACACCATCACCTGCTCCACCTGTTCTCACACTTGGCCACAGCTGAACCATATGTCACATCACAGCCCTGCAAATTTGGTGAGAAACAGGGAGCGGTGGCGGAGGTGTGCGTGGGAGGTGGGGGTCCGGCCCTCTGCGTCATCGAAGACGTGTCTTCGTTGATGTGAATTACTGTTGATGGTCATAATTGCGACGATCAGAAATCAATTAGCGCAAACACACGAGGCTGTGGTTATTTCTCTGTTTATAGCCAACATAAGCATTAACGCGTCTTTGAGGACAATCTATCAACCCTTCAGTGGAAATAGGTTAAAGCAAATGTGTCTCTCATCCACTGTGTGGCATCAGCTTTTTTTTTTTTTTTTTTCCTTCTTCTTGTGTGTCTGTGTGTTGTAGCAGGAGCATCTGTGTATAGATTCTCTCAGGACTCCACACAGCTGCCGGTGAATTATTTACCTGCACTTCCTTCTGAAGTCGACTTTTGTCGAAATAATTCCCATGATGTCGTATCCCACCGTTCTGCATCTAGACAAACACAGGAGTTGACCGAGGTCGTTCCCCCGTGTGTTTCAACCACGTGTATAAATTATGTTAGTTTTTGCATTTACACCTGGTGCGAGCGTCGCGGTCTCTCGCCGCCTTTAGAAAACACTGAACTTTCTGTCTGTCTGCTCTCCTCCGCCTGATACAAGAGCGGGGGAAAAAAAAAAAAGAGAGACCTTAAAGCAATCCTCTCTCTAATTGGGCAACTAATCGAATGTCACTCCGGAAAGCCACAAGGAGTTGGATGGATCTAACTGCTCAGGACACAGGTGAGAGTGAGATAAGAGGAGGATGTCTACCATGACAGCAGGACCTGCAGGCTTCCTCTTGTCTCATTACTGTTACCTATACTGTCTCCAGTGCAGAGTACAGAACACTGAAACTTTTACACCGCTCCACAGTAGAGTAGACCCAAACTCTGCCTGCCTAAAAGAAAAACAACTTTTTCTCTTGGATCACAGCGTCTTTCAGAGATTGGATTTTTCTACACTGAAAGGCAGTGATGCACAAACTAAAGGCCGGGGGCCAGGTGAGGCCCTTTTGTATTGGGATTATACTTCTTTCTTTTTATTGCAATCTCTATAGATGGGATTGAAAAGGTTAAAGACATTAAGCATTTTTTGCTTCCATGCATGACTTTTGTCATGTCATTTGTCTTTGTCTTAGTTAATATGTCTTCGTTAATAATAGTATGATCAATCCATCTCCCTGTCCCTGAACTGTCTCTCATGTCCATTTATAGGACCAGATCTGGGCTTTGTGTCAGACCGTTTGGCAGATTTAAGGCCTGGTGTTGCTTTGCTGAAAGGTTCAGAGAAAGACAGGGTGTTGACGGAACTTCTTGTAGATCCGGTTTTTGTATTTGGGGGAAAAAAACTAAATTAGTCTTTACTCAGTTTTATTGAAAGTAGCAATTTTATAGAATTTAATTCTATAAAAAAATAGATCCAATAATTTTTTTTATTCATTATCTAGATAGATAGATAGATAGATAGGAAGGGAGGGAGACAGATGGATAGATGGATGGATGAATGGATGGATAGACAGGCAGGGAGGAAGACAGACAGACAGATAGACGGCTTAACAGCAGCTTGACAGAAGGACAGAAAGAGAGACAGATAGATGGATGGTCAGACAGACAGACAGATAGATAGAAAGGCAAGGAGAAAGGCAAATGGAGAGATGGACGGTTTGACAGACGGACAGGAAGACAGACAGATAGATGGATGGACAGAAAGAATGAAAGGCAGATAGACAGACAGACAGACAGATAGATAGATAGATAGATAGACAGACAGACAGACAGACAGACAGATAGACAGATAGACAGATAGATAGATAGATAGACAGACAGACAGACAGACAGACAGACAGACAGACAGACAGACAGACAGACAGACAGACAGATAGATAGATAGATAGATAGATAGA
>JAFBJS010002757.1:43908-56078 GCA_016785265.1 Paraplagusia blochii | reverse complement strand
GATTAGAGGGACAACACAGACAGGAAGGTTTGGAGAAAAAGCTAGAGAAGTCAGATTGAGATGGTTTGGACATGTTCAGAGGAGGGACAGTGGATGCATTGGTAGAAGAATGATCCTAAAGATGGAGCTACCAGGGAGAGAAAGAAATTGATAGATGCGGTGATGGAGGACATGGAGGTCGTTGGGAGTTGGAGTAGAAGATATGGAGAAAAGGACAATATGGAAAACGTTGATTTGCTGTGGCAACAGCCTCTTGATCCAATATGGAAATGTTGGTTCTTGGAAAATTATTTGTTTGTCCTGCGTTCCGTAACCTTCTTGTATGTACTGTAGTTCCTGTAGAGGAGAGACAGTGGATACATTGGTAGTAGAATGATCCTAGAGATGGAGCTACCAGGTAGGAGACAAAGAGGAGATTGACATGAAGGTAGTTGGAGTTAGAGTAGAAGAAACAGAGGACAGAGTGAGGAAATTGTTTGACTCACTGTTACTGCAGTATCCAGTCTCCTGTGGTAATCTGTATTGGTTTCACTCGAACACGAGTGACTGCAGCCATTATGTTCTTTGCGGTTTATGTGACATTTATCAACATCATGTCTAAGAAATAAAAATTGAAACGTTATAAGGCTAAGGTTATAGGCTAACACACACGAGAAACCGTGTCTCATATCTTATTTAGACGTATCTATCAACTGGGCTATGCTGCTGCACTGGCTGCTGTTGATTACTGTAAAAAAAAATGTCCTCCCTAAAGACACAGTGTCTGTGTCTGTCTTTGTTATTGCGAAAATTAGGTGCTTTAGTTGGAGGCGTCACGTATCTCAAATCTATAGGAGGGGAAAAACACATTCACCGCGGTTAGAGAGATGTCAGGATGTCAATTACTCCAGCAGAAGTGATCAGATGTACAGTGACCCATCACACGGGATTAACTCCGGGCTTAGAAACCATGAAGGGCGTACTCGGGGATTATTTGCGGGGGCTCGTGTGCGTGAGATACACTACACCGTTTCCATCACTTCATTTTGCGGAAGAGCTCTTACAGTATAGTGGTTCACACAGGGAGCACTTGTGAAAATGTCTTTCAGATGGAGACTGCACTTTTCTGCGGGTTAGCTTTCAAACTTACTTTGGGAGAACACAGCAGAAGGTTATTTTTGTAGAAATAGACACTACCCTGTGTTAAAAAAAAAAACAAAAAAAAAACTGCAAAGTAGGAACTGAACCACAGCAGCTGCCAGCTGCATATATTTTACATATAGTTTCAAACTCTTCTCCAGATCACCGTGCCTTACGGCCATTTGTAGAGCAACCGGTTCGTATGGAGCTGGAATAGTCTCAAAAAAGAACACGCGCGTAAGCATGGCTCCGCGAACATATTCGCAAAAACACACGAACAACGCTTCACACGTCAAAATACGTTTGTGAATTCTTCAAACTACGTTGGCGAATTGTCATACGCGCATGCAAATCATGCTTTTAATTTGTAAAACTTTGTAATTTGTCTTACGTGAACCAGATTCACAAGCGTAATTTTGCTACATCTGTCCGTCACCAGCCAATCAGCAGTCTCACTCATTTGCAGCCAATCACACGGCAGTGTCCCCACGAGGGTCCGTGTGTGACATCATTAAACTGCACCTGAGAACTTCACGTCCTACGAAAATGGCGTGTGGAAGCGGTAATATGGCGAGCATTCGAGTGTAAGCTACAATCGAACGCTTGTCTTGCATGGACCAGATTCGAGAGTCTGATTTTTTACGTCAGTCCCTCACCAGCCAATCAGAGGTCTCACTTGTTTGCAGCCAATCACACAGCAGTGTCCCCTCGAGGGTCCGTGTGTGACATCACTAAACTGCGCCCGAGAACCAAGTTCACGTCCTACAAAAATGGCGTCTGGAAGCGGCAATATGGCGAGCAGGACATCACACACGGACCTGGCTACGCGTGTATTCTTTTTCCAGACTATTCTTATGGAGCCAGAATAGTCTCAAAAAAGGACGCACGCGTAAGCACGTATTCACAAACTTATTCTGAGAAGAACACACAAACAACGCTTCACACTTCAACTACATTTGTATTTTTGAGACTTGTCTTGCGCGGACCAGATTCGAGAGCGTGATTTTTATTTCAGTTTGCTACCAGCCAATCAGAAGTCATACTTTTTTTACAGCCAATCACACGGCAGTGTCCCCACGAGCGTCCGTGTGTGACTTCACTAAACTGCGCCCGAGAACCAAGTTCACGTCCTACAAAAATGGCGTCTGGAAGCAGCAATATGGCGAGCGTGGCGTCACACACGGACCTGGTTCACGCGTGTGTTCTTTTTCGCGACTATTCTGGCTCCATAGGTTCGCAGTGTCTGCAGGAATCCGCAGCATAACGTATGCATTTCTGCTCAAAATCTGAGACGGCGCCAGAGGCCTCATCTGCACCGAGTTCCTGCTTTATGTCTGAATGTTACAGGGGACAAAGCCTGGGCCTGGCTGATGCACAGCGTCCAGCTTACGTTATCATCCATATTGGTTTCCTTCCAAATATCAGTGTGTGTGTCTTTGTGTTCGTCCAACAAACCCATTGAGTCAAGGGTATCCAATTCTTACAAGAGAATAGATATTTTCTTCCTCTGGGTTCACATGTATTTCCACACAGAGGAGATAAGGGTATAACCTTTGTGATAGGTTTATAAAGCTTTGGACGGAAGCTGATAATAAAACAAACTTGCATGGCACGTTCTGAATGCAGTCTCAACTGTTTGACTGGTTATAGCCTTTTCCTACCTGGCCTGGTGGAAAACAGTGATAAGATGTCTCATTTCCTTCCACCTTTCAGCGTTATTCATGGCTGGGAAGGTGTTTTATAGTTTTGTCTCCTGCTGCAGGTTCAATAAACCTGTCCTAAAAAGCGTCCGGCTGCAGGCCTTGATTTAGAATATTAATGCATTTTGAATTCTCTCCTTTTTTTTCTTTTTTTTTTTCTGTCTTTATTTGAACAGAAATAAAACCGTCCGGCGGAAGATATCATCATATGAGAAACTCGGCTCATCAACTCATGTGATCGGACTGCCGTGATATTAATTAACCCCCGGCTGACCTAAGTTGTTGGACAGCATGGGTTGGCGAAGAGATGTGTTTCATAATAGATAAGTTAAATGCTTGATTTTAGGCTTTAAGGCTTGGAATTAAATCCAGCCTTTTTGGTGTAGAAATGCAATATTCAGATCAGAGTTGGTACAGAAACTGGATACGTGTTTTCTGGTAACAAACTTGAACTTTGTAACACTCAAAAAAAAGCATTTTTCTGTTTTGTTTTTTTTTTTTTTGTTTTTTTTTGTTTTTTTTTTTTTTTTTTTTTTTTTTTTTTTTTACTGACATTTTAATTCTATTTAGCAAACATAGACGTAAACAGCCACTGCAATTCCATGAAGTGAAGCTTTTGTACTTGGTCTAGAATTACGCCGACTGGAAGTTCTGTCCATGTCCAGGAAGACAACGTCATTTTCATTTAGAGCCAAGTCCCAGAACTCCAACAACCACCAATTTTCCCGTACAGTACATGGAGGGAGATACAACTCATCCCTGTTACTACTGAATATACATGAATAAGGCCCCTAGTCTAGGCCCAACATAGACATCATTTTTCACGTTATGACTAAGCAATTTCTTGAGATGTTTCGCATGATACCAGTAAATATCTAATTACATGATTTCAACCTGACACTGTTGTACTAGTGAACTCACTGTCATTTCACCTTCCATCTAAAATCCAGGTCTCTTCCCCAGTATTTCCACTGTCTCTCTCTGCGTTATTTTCTCAATTACACAACCCTGTAATATGTTTTATAAAATATTATCATTTTACATGATCACAATTATTAGTTTATATTTCTATTTCTGATCTTTAGATAGGGATGGTTGTTTAATTTAATGAATTAATAGTTATATTTGAGGGAGTGTTTTTATTTATGCTTCAAACATTTAGTAACATCCGAAAAAGTTTTTATTTTTTTTATTTTTATTTTTCCATCTGTAGTTTCTCCTTACCCTGGCTGAGGGTCTAAGGACAGAGGATGTTTCCAACCCTGTAAAACCCTATGTGACAAATCTGATTTGTAAATGTGGGCTATATGAATACAATTTGATTCATTGATTGAAAGTGCAATCTAGATAGGAGTTAACAAATAGTGCTTAAGTATATGTAAATACCTCTTTGGCGCAATGTCTCTGGCAAGTTGAACCACTTACCACCCGCAAGAAGGTGAGGTGTAGTGCAATGTGATTTAAGTGGCAGTTGTGGAGACTGCTGTCCCCAAAACCCGGTAACTGATAAACAGATGAAAATTAATGGATTAATGGATATACATATACATATAAGATGTTTGATAATAATAAGGATAATAACAAGGTAAATACCAGTTCATCAGTATTGACAATAACATTTTACCTCTCCTCTTTCCCATATCCCAACATATATTAAAATTCAAATCAAACTACAATTGAACTACAATTATTATTTTACTCGTTTCCTGTTAAAAAAGACAGTTGTTTTTCCCTCCTCTCAGTGGCTCCCACTGCAACAAAACCAACACATCGGACTAAATTAACCAACCAAATCAATCCATGTAGCGCACAATCTGGACATGTGATTGATGTGAACCCAGGTGTGATTCCTAACCTCCAAACTCCACGCTTGTTGTGCGGACATCGGTCGCTGAAAGCATGTCAAGCGGTCGTCAGCGGACAGCCGATCAGAGGGAGACGAGCTTCTGTCTGGCTCTCATTAGACTGGAAAAGCTTGATGAAGCTCTTATTAGCATTTAACAGATTAGACCTTCCCGCTAAGTCCTCATCTGTCCGTCACGCAGATGGGAGCTGAACCTTAATCCTTATTCTGGAAGCTCTTGCGGTAGTTGTAGTGCAGCGCGTTTCCTGTCTTTTTTCTTAAAATCCTCTTTTCCGTCACAAAGCTCAGGGGAGTCCAGGGAATGTCTCCTGACACCTGGATGGCTCTGCTGTTTTATAACAGACCTTAACCTTGGATTCTTAAATGACACTGTCTAACGCACATCCACCGACATCTTTGGAAATGTCTTGCAGATGTCTTTTTTTTTTCACCCTCCCCCTTCTGGAATGTTGGCCAGAGAAAAGCTCTAAGGCTGAACAACTCAGACACACGAGACGATTTATTATTCCTACCAAAACACACACACGTGTGTGTCTGTGTGCGTGTGTGTGTGTGTGTGTGTGTGCTCTCAGACTTGCGCAAAACGGGACGTGAACCCCTCAAATAAACCATCTAATTAGAATTAGTTGGACTACACTCACGCTCATGAAAAGCTTATCATGGACATTTATCCGATGCTTAATTGACACTGTAAAAGAAATACATATTCATAAACACAGAGCTGCCTGCTCAAAGCTGCCTCTTACAGAATGTCAGATTTAATTGGAAGCGCTGAATGATAGATGTGCCTGCCGATTTGAAATATAATATGTCCTACGGTGGCTCCGTACATTCGTATTCCCCGCAAATTACAAAACTGTGCCAATTATAGGATACCATTGAGGAAAGGTGAATTTTAATAGGTTTAAAATAAATAAAAATGCAAATTCATTATATCATTCATACTGCATTGGGCACAAATGCATTTACATATCGTTGTCCCAATTACTTTGGTAGCTTTACATAACGCGGTTGGGGCCACTTTTGTCAAATGTCTTCCTGTTTCCACATAAGAATTGCAGTGGCGTTGGTGGCCTAAGTGGTTCAGGAAGCGGACTTGGGTCCACGAGGCTCCACCGTCTCGACCCACATAACTGGCTCACCAGTAGGCTCACCACCCAGAGAAAGGCTCCCAGTGTGATTTGGGTGGCAGTGGTGGAGCCTCCTGGCCCCGAGACCCGGTAATGGACAAGCAGACGATGATGAATGAACAGACCTGGGATTTCTGTTGCTGTTGGAGCTGCTGCGTGTGCTTCACTGTTTCCAGATCTGAATTTCGAGTGTGAGAGAACAAGACGACATGTGTATGTAGTTCATCCAGGTCCAATATGCTATAAAAAAAACATCAACTTCTGCTGATTCGCTCTGTGTGTGAAGTTGTTTTTCCAGCCTGTCTTCCACTGAGTACTTTCCCCTCTATTTGACACTATTTGATACATTGAAAGCACTGTGTTTAGAGCTTAGACGTCTCCTCCTCTGAAATCGCTGCGTCTGACTCTTCTGGTGGTCTGTTCAGACAGTTCCAAGGCTTTGACAACAGTCAAATGTCTCCTATTTTCTCACATTTTCTTCAGTAAAGACACTAAGACATTGCCTTCTGACACCTGAGCTCACTTGAAGGCAATACATGTCCCTATAGCAATCGTGTGACATGCACTGTGTATTTTTTTTCATTGAATTTTCAAATATCTTAGAAATAAAATATAGACGAGTTTTGGAAAAGTCAAAAAAGTGTAGTAAAATTTTTATGGCAATGTAATTTCCAAAAAAAAATGTCAAAATGATCGCCTGAGGGCATTCTAGTTTTAAGGTGTTTCCACTTCTCTAGAGAGAAATATTTAGAAAAACAAAAATTCTCACTATTGCCAGTCAAATTGTTTTCAGTTCTCTGAGATACAGTGAATGAAGAGTATTTTCTTTTTTTTTTGTTCGTTTATATTGGATTTTTTTAATGGCTGCTCTCCTTTCTCGGCAGCAGACTGGCGTTAGAGAGGTAAAAGGGTCGTCAACACGTCATAGTGAATCTTAATTAGAAAAAGAAATACAGTGAAACACACACAGAGATGTTATCTACCAAAAGCCATTAAAGCTCAATCAATCGAAATGGGAAAGAGGCAAAAAAATGAAAGTGCTGTCAGGCTGAAGGAGCTTATCTGGGTGTAGGTGAAGCCAGTGGAGATACACACCTCTGGGCCTGCATTTCCCCCGTGCTGCTGCTGCTCTGATCTTTTCTCAGCTGCTTTTTCAATATGTCTCGCTGATAAAAAAAAAAAAAAAAAAAAGTCGCCATCTCCCTCGTCCGTTTCTGCGTGTCTGTTGACCCGGCAGACCCCACAAAGCAGGAAACTCAGTCCGTTTGAGACTCTCACGTGTTTCCATCTGCTTCCATTTTAAACACCGCCAACCCAAAGAGAACCAGTCACATCAACACCTCTCTCCATTCTCACTTTCTCCTCCTCACCCGGCGTCACACTCAGGAAGCCATCAGCCACACCGTGGCACAGGAGTGGCACAGGAAGGCAGCGCATGAATTAAAGATACGGTCGCGTTGCACACATGACGCCGTGTTACTGTGACTGTAAACACGCACCTCTAAGTTAAGGTCACATGGGCAGGAGGGGACACTGATACGGTGAGTCAGAACAGAGACGCCGACTCGACCCCCGCGGAGACAAACACATCACGGCAACAACGGTGTCACCGTACCCTGCTATAAATATCTCGTAAATAGATGTGCTGCAGTCTGAGCTGCTCTTGTTTGTCTCAACCCACTCGTGTTTTCTAGAAACCTGTTTTTAATCATTAAAAAAAAAAAAACAGAATTGTGCCGCGTGCGCGTCTTGGAGGAATTAGCAGTGAGATCAGAGCAGATGAGATAAGGCAGGCAAAACGGAATCGTTTCAGCGGAGACTGGAGATGCATTGGCGTAAGAGAATTCTATTCTCCTGCTGCAGCCAGATAAAAATGAGACAGTGTTTAGACTACAAATGTGTCACAGCCCTCTCATTAGCATGGTTCCACTAAGAAGCTTAATTAGATAATTTGACAAATTATGGCAACCTTGTGCCTCTGTTTGCCTTGGGCTTCTTTACTCTTTTTTTTTTTTTTCCCCCCTCTGCTAATTGTTTCGTTTTGTCAAATCTCATCGGCGTCATATAGTGTGATCGTCTCTAAATGAATCACAGAAAAGGATAAATCTTTTGTTTGCGTAAATGCTGCTAATTAAAGGAGGTGGAATTGAACGCTGGACGACTGAATCCCCATGAAACAATTAGCAGCCAGCCATATCTCTTCACAACATACCAGGATATTGAGCTGCGGGGCTGTCAGTGGAGCTCCTAATTGCTCGGATATATATGCATTTCTAAACATCATGGTGAAATATATATATTTTTTTTTTTGTTTCGATTCTCCTGTCATTCTTTGCGCTTCAAATCACCTGACAGCTTTATTCATAATCCAAAAAGAGGAAAAATAAAAAAATCCTAGAGGTTGTGCTTAGTTCAGAGCCTCCGGTCAGCCCTTTATCCTCAGGCCTTTCTCCTGGCTCCAGGAGTAATCTGGCTGTCAGCTCTCTGAGAGGAGTTTTTTTTAATGTAGGTCTCTCTCCAGGAGAGGCACTCATGTAGAGATTTCATTTTGACAAGATGATTTCTTAAGTCTCGAAAAAGGTAAATCACTCAAACGCAGGTACGTTTGAGGGCTTTCAGTTACGGTAGAGTCGATTTGCATCGGCCTTAGCGGTGGTGGCCTAGTGGTTAAGGAAGCGGACTTGGGTCTGCAAGGCTTCAGGTTCGAATCCACCAGCTGCCAGTTTGAGGTCTGAGCATTGCACCGTCTCGACCCATTACTTCTTGTGGGCTCACGTTAAGGTCCAATGTGATGTGGTTGGAACCATCTGCCCTTGCAACCTGGCAACACATGAGAAAATGAAGATGAATGAACAAATGATTTGCATCAATTGAATCGGAATAAAAATCCAAAATGAATTGATTTGGGCTTAAAATCTTTGGGGTTTTTATGCAACCAGAGAAAAGGCAAAAATGGGGAAAAAAATTTCTGTCTGTGGCAACAACGGCCTGGTGGTGAAGGATGCAGAGCGAAAGCTTTCATAAATATAATAATAATAATTATAATAATAATAATCGGCAGTGGTGGCCTTGTGGTTAAGGAAGCAGACATGGCTCCGCAAGGCTCCAGGTTCGAATCCACCAGCTGCCAGGTTGCCACTGATGTTCTCTAACCCCGGCACCGTCCTGACCCACATAATTTTCTTGTGGGCTCACCACCCACACCTGACAGTATGGTGCAGTGTGATTTGGGTGGCAGTCATGGAGACTGATGCTGTAATGGATAAACTGATGAAGATAAATGAATGAAATACTGATCTCATTCAATATTGGAGTTGGACAACTGGCCAGGTTGGACAATTCTTGGCTGATCTTGGCCACTTTATTTTTTTTTCATTCTTTTAACACCCCCCCCCCCCCAAAAAAAAAAAAGAAATTTTAGCGACTAGAAAACTTTAAAAAAAAATGTTTCATCGGGCCTCCATTTCCCTAAGCGTGTTTCTGCAGCACTCACATAATTTGTAGATAAAAAAAAAAATTGCACAAAGTCGGTTTCCCAAACATCTCTTGCTGCATCAATCTCTCTCCCGAAGTTTTTCGACTTTTCTGGAAGTAGATTTGTAATTAAACCCAACTGCAAAGAGGATATTATAATAACTCCATTATAATCAGTGGCTGCTTGGGCCCACTCTGCCTCAGCTCTGTGTCTCAGATGGCACAGCGCAGTCATATCAGACACTGATTAAACTTTCATTGGCTCCTGAATACCGCTTTCACCTCTCGGAGCAGCCGAGCGATAGGCTCCTTTCCCTCTAAGCAATCATATACCTCAAAAAGCTTTCTAAAGTGCTGAGTGGAGGAGGACCTGAGCTCCAGGACGGGTTGTGTGTTGTGCTGCTGCGGGTAGAACAGAGCGGTGTGGAAAGTTCTGATAAATACAGCTCTTTTATTACAATAGCTTTGTAGGTCACTCTGTGGAGAGGCGAGGTGCGCTCGCTCAGCCCACCGTTCCCGCCGAGCCTGCGCAAACCCACGGGCTCAGGAACACGCAACCTTTAAAGAGGGATTTGAAAAGGTCGCAGCACAGGCATGGAGAATGATAATGTAGGAATGTGCTTTCACAGGTTACCGGGGTCAATGTGGGTTTTATTCTTTCCTCTCGCTCTCGTCCTGGAGAGAAGGTTTTATGGAGCATGGAGAGATTGATTTTGACCATTTCCCACCGCGGAGTTTTTTGGTAACAAATGTATCTCTCCTTTCTTTCACAAATACATTCCCAGGGTCTCTTTTCCTCTCTCTCCTCGAGAGCTGATTTTCATCTTTGCTTGACCCACTTCTGAGGAGGGAGGGAAGGTGTCCACCTGGACCTGGTTAGAGGTGTGGTTGAGACAGGATTACAGGAACTGCCGTGTCCCAACACACCAGCCTGATGTTTGTCTTTGGGGCCTCGAAGGCCCTGTCCTCGCTGCTGTTCACAGCTCTCATTCTGTTGCTGGTGACGTTCGCCACGTTAAGATGAATCACTTTTTTCTTTTTTTTTTTTTTTCAATTTTGCATCTGGTTTTTCCACTGGTTGTTCTTGATCTCAAGGTACTATACAGTATTAGCCCTTGGTTCTCTCTTGATAGAGCAAAGGAGAATTCCGCGAGACGTAGCCAGCTGGGTCTCCATCACATGACGGAGTGCACGCTTCTCCCTCTTTACTCCGCAGCCTTGCAGCCCGCTGAGCGACTCCTCTTCCGCTGATCTAATTAGTCCCCTGACACTGCTTTAACGCTCTGTATTTATCAGGAACATTAATTAGTACCTAGAATGGATGTATTACTTTGAAAAGAGTGGACGTCCTTGTTTATTAAAATATTAACAACAGGGGGGGAAAGACTCTGTGTGATCCCCTGGTATTAGTCACTTAGTGAGTCGACTCATTCATCATAGCTTTTCCGCAACACTCTGTTTTCTTCACCTGTTTATCTTTGTTTGTCTTTTTTCATATAAAACACTGTTGGATTAGTGATATTAATTACAGCGCAGCTCTGCGCTCAGTGTTTCTGTTGTCACACTAACGACCTTTTGTCGGCAGTCACCTGGGTATCGTCCGGGGACTCACCCGCTCTAATGCTTGTTTTTGGTTCGGGTCAGGATCAGAGAAGCTTCGGGAAAAGCAGGGGAAAAATGGGAAGGTCGTTGTTATTTTTTATTTTTTTTCATCCAATGCTACCTTTGTAACAGTGTTTTAGTAGTAATACTCTGATCTAGGTTTAACTGCCTCATGTGGTTGCTGTTGTTACTGCGTGAAGAATATTCAAGAAACCATCACTTCTAAAATTAATACAGTTTAATTTTATTCACGTCATTATAATCCCGTGTGGTCTAGTTGATATGATTCCTGGTTTTCACCTGGGCGTCCCGGGATCGACTCCCGGTATAAAAGTTGTTCTTTCCATAATTTCCCAAAAGGTACTGCTTTGGTATTAATAAAGTTCTATATTACAGTAACATTTTAAAAAGTATATTTTTTCAAATTTTTTGCCAAGTCATCACATTTTGAAAAGTTCTTGCTTACTGTATATATTTTCGATTTTTTAAAACCATGTTTTATGCATTTTCTGGCTAGGGTTACAGACTCATGTCTCCATGGACGATGATGGATCTGTAGTGAAAATAGGCAACAACAATCAGAGAACCTAGAGAGGTGGAGGTTTGGACTAGAAAGAAGAAGAAGAGGAGAAGAATAGAGTTAAGGCAGGATGGAACAGATGGAGGAAAAAGACAGAATTGATCTGTGATAAAAAAAAAAAAAAAAGGTTTAAAAGACGATTAGGAGACCACCCGTAATGGATAGATTAGAGACATCAGCAACAGGCAAAGGAGGAGAGACAAGGATGGACAGGATCAGGAATGAGGTGATTAGAGGGACAACACAGACAGGAAGGTTTGGAGAAAAAGCTAGAGAAGACAGATTGAGATGGTTTGGACAGGTTCAGAGGAGGGACAGTCAACATATTGACATATCAACAACTGACTTTACCACCTGTTGTTTTCAGGCAAAAACCTCATATTGTTAGCCACGTAGCATAATTGGCTAAGTCCTATTTAACTGAAATATGTCTCAGGTAATTATGCTATGAGGCCAACGATATTGATATGAACCTATATTGTCTTTGCGTGTATTATAATTATAACACAACAACAACAATAATCACCATTATTAATGTTTTTTTAATAGTGCAGTATGATTATTATTGTTGGTATTAATATTATCAATGTCATTAGAGGGACAACACAGACAGGAAGGTTTGAAGAAAAGTGGTTGGACATGTTCAGAGGAGGGACAGTGGATACATTGGTAGAAGAATGATCCTAGAGATGGAGCTACCA
>JAFBJS010002757.1:5820-34817 GCA_016785265.1 Paraplagusia blochii | reverse complement strand
CATTGGTCATTGGTAATGCCAGATCCAGTCATCAAAAGAGCCACATCTGGCTCGCGAGCCATAGGTTCCCTACCCCTGTACTATGGTATAGTGGAGTGTAATTGGATAAATCACCTGAGATGAAGAAATCTGCTGCTCCTCACTGATCTATTAAGAATCCTCTTCATCCTGCATCTCTCCTATGAATGAGTCCCTTCATCCAGTCTTGTTTTTGTTCCTCAGCCACGTCCATCTGGATGCAGCTCGCCAGGATTCTGCATTAACTGGTGGCTGGATAACGAGACAACACAGGGCACGCACACACACGTGCACACATCTCCCATGGGTTTGGGCTCCAGCTGGAGCAGACATGTTAGGGCAACCTGTTCCTATTATTGTTTGTGACAGAATCAAGAAGGAAGTGCGAGTGTAAAAAAAAAAAAAAAAAAAAAAAGAAAAAAAGTGGGCATGTCGCGCTTGCACGTCACATTCTGCTGGCAGTGTTCTCTTTGTAATTATGGGCATGGGTGGCCAGCCGTGACAGCTCATCTGTTAGTCAGCCAGTAGGAGACGCCGGCACCTGGTGAGCGTTGAACTAGAATGACAAGCAAAAGATACACAAAAATTAAAATTCACACGCAGGATTGCATGTAAGTAAATGACACTTTGGTGTTGTTTCATGCACCTCATTACCACCGTGGCAGCTACTTCTTACAGGCTGACACAAGCAGCCACGCCCACGTCACACGGGTCGATCTTGAGGACAATGAAGGCGGGTGTTGAACCCCAGACATTGTCAATTTAATTAGTCCCCTCATATGTTTGGAAATTAATTAGGACTG
The DNA here is from genome assembly GCA_016785265.1 of Paraplagusia blochii. Classification (NCBI taxonomy): domain Eukaryota; kingdom Metazoa; phylum Chordata; class Actinopteri; order Pleuronectiformes; family Cynoglossidae; genus Paraplagusia; species Paraplagusia blochii. The sequence continues at coordinate 33,996 of JAFBJS010002757.1, read as the reverse complement.
AGGGGCTATTTGATTGTAATTCATTGGGCCGCGAGCAGGGAGGTCTAATTTGAATATGATAATGAAATTAATTTCCATTCATCTTCATCCTCTTATCCATTTCTTGGCCACAAGGGCGGCAGTCTCCACGACTGCAACCCAAATCACACTGCTTCATACTGTGGGTGGTGAGCCCACAAAAAATTGTGTGGGTCCGGACGGTGCTATGATCAGAGCAACTCAGTGGCAACCTAGCAGCTGGTGGATTTGAACCTGAAACCCTTCAGGACCAAGTCTGCCTCCTTAACCACTAGTGTTGTCCCACTAGTGTGGCATCTTATTAAAATATAGATCAGTCCCAGAAAGGATGAAATAAACAGATGAGTAGAATAAATCTATTATTTTGTAATTTTCTTACTATTTTACCTTTTAGTATGAAGGCTAAATTTTCACATTTTCACAAGACATAGCCACAATATTTAATTTCTACTTTAAACATTTTTCTTTTCTTTTAACTTATTTAAAGGGTCACAAACGAGGATGAATAAAATGTCAAAATCCGAACTAAAAAAGTCTTCAATTTATTGTCCATTTTAAAGCTTCCACTAAAGCTACAGAAACCAAAAAATATAATAAACATAACAACATGGAATGCTTAAAAGTGATGGTTTGTCAATACAAGGCCACAGCTATTGATGTTGGGAGTCATTTCCTTTACTGTGAAGAAAACCATAGAAAATGGCTAGATATCTGCTCTGATGTTTAATCTTTTATGAGCTATTATTGGTGGCCTCGTGTTTAAAGAACTAGGCTCTGGACAGGAGGGTTCCAGGTTCAAATCCACCAGCTGGCAGGTTACCACTGAGGTCCACTGAGCATGGGACTGTCCCCACCCACTGCTCCCCAGGGACTCAAAGCTGCCCACTGTTCACTTCTGTGATGGGTTAAATACAGAGCTTGCATTCTGTTGTGTGCAGTGGAGTGGATCGCAAGGTTACAGTGACAGGGAGTTTGATTTCCTTCCTTCATACTTCGTATCAAATGCATCTTCAGTGGAACCAGGCATGAAAATGAACAAGAAATTGAAGAAAACAGCAGGGTGGTCTATCTAAATAGGATTTAGTTTTCAGCATGTGGACTTCTTCTTGTGGTTTAAAGATGTTTCATTCCTCAACTAAGGAACTTCATCAGTTTCTGGTTGATGTCAGAGGGAAAAAGATGTGACCGAAACAACAAACAAACCTTTGTCCAGTGGTAGAACCAGAAACTGATGACGTTCCTCAGTTGAGGTCTTTCAACTCCAAGAAGAAGTCCAGTTGCTGACAACTAAACCCTTTTTGGACATCATGACCTGGAAAAATGAGAATCTTCACAGACAGGGTGGTCTATTTTTTTTTTTTTTTTTTTTGACTAACATCTGTGTCTTTCGTCTCTTCCACAAAGTTGGAACATATCCAAAGCAGATCAAACCGGGATCCCGTTGAGGAATGAACCGTCTTTCAACTCCACGAAGACGTCCGGTTGCTGACAACTAAACCCTTTTTGGACATCATGACCTGGAAAAATGAGAATCTTCACAGACAGGGTGGTCTATTTTTTTTTTTTTTTTGACTAACATCTGTGTCTTTCGTCTCTTCCACAAAGTTGGAACATATCCAAAGCAGATCAAACCGGGACAGGTCGGGTCTGGTACTGTTTACTGTTCAAAACACTCCTCTGCCAGGACAACAACTCTTCCCTATATGCAACAAAGGAAGCCAATCATATCGTCCTCCCCCTTTGGCAACAGGCCTCCAATCAGGGATGAGTAATGACTAAGGAGGCTACCATGCAGTGATCCCAGCTTTCTAATTAGTCTTCCATTAACTTGTTCAACCTTGGCGGCTGCAGGGTGCACATTTAGTACAGACACACACACACACACACACACATTGGAGCGTCAGCCTCATTTTACTGAGTCTCTTGAAAAAAAAAAATATATATAAAAGTAAAAAAAAAAAAGATTTTCTGCAGTCAACACTTAAAAGACTCTGCTCGAAGCTTACTTTTAATGTCGGTCAAAAAAAGTGTGTTTGTGAAGTGTTTTTGATGTTGTTGTGGAATGTTTTCATTGAAAATAGTAATTTTGCGTGTTGTCACATTGGGTAAACACCTGATTTCTTATAAAGTATATATCATTAAACCTGGTGAAGCACGTGACACGGGCTCCAACCGTGCTCTCTCCGGTTATTCGTGAACTCCTCCACTTCATCAGTTCTGTACCGCAGGTGTGTATTCCAGAGACGGCGTCTGAAGTTGACATTGAAAGAACAAACCGTTTCAAGTACACACTGGCGGGATTGACTTCAGAGGAGCGTCTCAGATCACACACTCCGTTGTTTGTGGTATATTTTATGGGTTTAAAGTCTGGACCGCGCTGTTTGTTTGGATACAAACAGAATGTCAATGTTCCACCCTGGTGTTTCTGGTTTCATAAGACATCCTCCTCACTGTGGCTGATACCTGCCAGGGATCATACACTGCGTTTCTCATCTCTAGACAAAAGGATTTTCCCCCATGCCACCTGCAGAATGTCGAGATGCTGTAACGGTGACAAAGAGACTGGCAGAGACGGAGCCCAGGAGAAGAGTCTACCTGACATGGATGCTAAGATGTTCTGTTTGGTTTTGTCAGAGCAGAAGTTGTAACTTAACTCGCAGCAATATTTTTCATTTTGTCGTTTAATGGCGGGCTGGGGAAGGCAGGAGTCGGAGAGGAGCGGAATTCATGATTCATCATGTTTCACAATAGGCTGTCAGCTTTAAAATGGAGATCTATAAAAGAATAATGGAAATTCCTGGGGAGATCCTGTCCTTTTGGCCTCTCGGCACCCGGTGGCGCCCCCTGCCTTGGCATATTATCAGTTCTTTCCACAATTTGTCAGCAAGACTGTGACTTTATGGGAGACTTCCTTTCATTTGCTGTCAAGGTTGAAAGGGTTGAGAGAATAAGGGTAAATTTTATGAACAATCCACCCCAAGACATCCAGCAAAATAAAATGTTACCATCCCGGTTGCAGCTCCTAACATTTACTCCAAAGCTTGGATCATAAACTATTAATAGATATACAGTAGCTGGTTGTATGAGCCACAGAGGGCTGTCTTTCTGAATCAGATCTTTGTTTCCAGGAGGGTCAAGAACAGTGTTGGGCAAGTTACTTTAAAAAAGTAACTCATTACTTTACTAGTTACTGCGTTAAAAAAGTAACTAGTTACGTTACCAGTTACTAAATTATAAAAGTAACTACTAAGTGCATAAAAGAAAGGCCGTAAAGGTAAACGACAACGTAACTCTGCTAAATTCCTATATAAAATGACTACATTCTTATAGCAACGTAAAGTTAGCAATCCAATCTGGATGCAAGTAACCGCATTATTTTGGCAGTGTAGCCAATAGAGTGTGCTGATGTACCACATCGCTATGGTACTGTTTATTGTTTATAAGGCAAGAAGACTCGCCCAGGTCTCTTTCTGATTGGCTTAGCCTGAAATGTTAATCTATGTCAACCAATCATCACTCCTTTTCAACGCATGTTAGTGTGTTAGTTAGTGTGCACAGCCGCACAGATGGGCAACAGTCACAGTCGTCTCTCCGTGGCCGGGAGAAACTGTCCATTTGGACCACAGATAGTAACGAGTAACAAGCCCCTTTACCCCACAGTAACAATAACGGCGTTACTGAATGGGAAAAGTAACACATAGTTACTGAGAAAAGTATTTTCGTTACGTAACGGTGTTACAAGTAACGCGTTAGTCCCAACACTGGTCAAGATTGAGGCCAATCCTCGTGAGCTCCTCTTATTCTGCCATGGCAAAACCGCCCTGAATGAAGGATACGTAGTGGGGTGGGCGACGGTGGGTGGGGGAGGACAGGGCGGGGGAGATACTGGAGCTAGCATTAAGACTGCAGTGTAAAACTGACATTATTCAGTCAATGCATTGGTGGGTAATGTATCCACGAGGCTGATGTCGGCACATTTACAGTAAGACTCCACTTAGGAGGAGTGAAGGTATTAGGAGCAACTTTCAGGTGTCACTGTTACTCTGTGGACAGCATTTAGTTAATGGACCACTGTGAATGGTCATGTCCTCAGTCTAACCTCAGATGAGTGCTGTGGCTGCTGCATAGTTTTATTTCCGTGACGCAAATCTACGTCGGAGTGTTGTTGTTTTATGGAATGATGTGAGAGCTTTGGAAGTGTTAAAGACATACAGTAATGTGAGGAATTGAACCTGGCAGCATTGTCATGGTCATGGTCATAGAGAGACGCACATGGTGTTTAGGGATATATATTGGTAAAAAAAAAAAAACATTTTCAAACAAAAACTTTTTTTTTTTACTTTCTTTAAAAATCTGTTCAGTAGTCAAGTATCATTATCCCAGAGTAGGGCAGGCTGATTGAACCTGCACACAATAGTCTCTTATTAAGTGATTAGGTAGGAAAATTAGGATAATTGTAAGATAATTAAGTTTTATTCAAAACGCTGCCCATGCTTTTTTATGACACTGGACGGAATAATATAATAATAATGATTCAAATAATGTGGGAAACAGGGCTGAAAATGTCCAATGATTACATGAGTAAAACTCCGGAGTAGTGTGATGTAATAGAATAAAATATAATTTATAAATACTTCTGATATTTTTATGTATTGCCTTACAGTTTTTAGACACTTTTATCTAAAGAGACTTAAAATTTCAGAAAAATTCAAATTACTGTAGGCCATAGGATGAGAAGAAGTAGGAGAAAATAATGAGTAAAAGAGGATTTATAGACATAAACAGAGCAGTGGTGGTCAAATATATATATATACACACACACATATATATATATATATATATATATATATACCATTATCTCTGAACTTTCACTTCTCATTTTCACACTATTGCCTTCATGTAATTGCTCTTTGTATGAAACCAGAAGTGTTTTGCTCCGCTCCCACCAAGGCATCAGTTTAATAATGCTTATTCTGATGAAATGTCTTGTAAGATTCTCTCAACGTTGCCCCTGAAGGCATCACTCAGGGCGTCCTGATCCACAAACTCTGCATCTTCATGTAAATATCTTTATATTATTTTGCGTGTTGATGTGGAATTCTACCGTCGGGTCAGCGGGTGTCTTGTTAGTGTCTCTTGTTTCCTGTCCACTAATTGCCAATTTATCTTTCCTCCTCAGAACACACGGGTTATATTCTGCGTCTTCCTGGAGACCGACTTCAACATCTACAAAAAGAAGATGGCTGTCATCTTTGAAGGTATTTGTATTCTCGGTTTTTTACAACCAAATTCTTGTGTGGAGATATAAGAGGAGGAGAGGAGAAACACTACTTCCTGAAAACTAAGGGTGTAGTACAGACCGGAGCAAACTAAGGTTTGGGGGGCCAGATGCAGCCTGTTTGGCATTTCTTCTGGTCCACCAAACTTGTCCAAATTATACAATTAAAGAAGTGAAGTACTGAAGAATAGGTCTTTCATTTTAACGTAAATTTTAAAGTAAAAACAATTAAGAATTTTGAGACCTGGAAGAATGACAGTAAAGTTAATAGTTCTATTGTCCGTCCCCTTATTGACAGAAGACATCAGAAAGAAATGTCTATGGACAAAACTGTTTTTGCAGATGACACTGTAATTTGGCGTAAGAGCAAGCAGAAGGTAGAAGAGAACCTGGAGAGGTGGAGGTTTGGACTAGAAAGAAGAGCAATGAAGGTCTGGCATAGATTGAGATGGTTTGGACATGTTTAGAGGAGGGGCAGAGGATACAATGGTAGAAGAATGATCCTGGTGATGGAGCTACCAGGTAGGAGACAAAGAGGAGATTGATGGATGCAGTGAGGGAGGACATGGAGGTAGTTGGAGTTAGAGTTGAGGATACAGAGGACAGGGGGAGAGGGAAAATGTCAAAGTGGCAACATGTGATAAAGCCAATTGTGGTTGTTTACACAAAACAGGCAAAAAGAAATTCACTGAAATGTCAAAATCAGAGAGAGGCAGTTCAAGGAACCAGACTGGCGTCCTTAGCGCTCCAGGTTCGAATCCACCAACTGCCCACTGTTCACTCTGCAGAGATGACATTTTGTTGCGTGCAGTGGTGTGAATCACAATGACAAGGTTGTCAGTGAAGCAGTGAGCTGCTACTTTACATAATTGCTGATATTTTGATGAGACATTAATGTCAGATTTGATTGACTGTAATAATGACCCTCAGCATCAGCATCACTTCTGCAAATACTAAAAAAAAAAAAAAACGTGGCATCGCAAAAACGCATCCAGCAAACAGACATCCATTATTTTCACCTCCCATTCTCTGTTCTGTCTCCCTCTCCCTCTCTTTCATGACATCATCTTTTTTCGGGGGCCAGCAGCAATCGCCAACCGTGATGGGACTCCATTGAGGATTGGCTTGAATAGCCATAGCTCAAAGAGGCTGGCTGGATTCAGCATCCCAGCATTACCTCCATTTACCTCATTTTTTTTTTTTTTTTTTTTCCTCCCCGCCTCCCCAACGGAATACCGGCTCTCCGGCTTTCATCTGGCTGCTCCCAGATGGAGAGTGTTTTGTTTCCCCGGCGCTCCTGTCATCTGTCCTGCTCCCTGCCCGAGCTCTTCCCTGAAAGATTACATTCCGGGGAGAGACCTTAATTATATTGCCTGCCCTCGTGCACCCAGCACCCGTCTCATCATATTAGTGCTCCGAGATGAGAATCTAGAGCTGTTGTTCTCCAGTTATCACTCTTGCCATTTACAAGTGCTGTCAGTGGATAAATGCCCTACATACTCTCCAGGACTTGGAGGAGAGAGGAGAGAGGGAGCAGAAGTGAGACACGGCGTTCCAGACTGTTTATGGGTTTGTTTACGGAATTCTTAGATGTGTCTTTTAATGTACGACTTCTTTGTTCTGTGAATAAGATGTTCTGTGAACATTCAAAGACACTTCAAATGCAACATAGAGGGGAATTATTGTTAATATTATTTCTAATGTCATATTCTGTCATTATTCCTAATATCGGGGCAGTGGTGGCGTAGTGGTTAAGGAACCGGACTAGGGTCCAGACAGGTCCAGGTTCAAATTCACCAACTGCTAAGTTACGACAGAGGTCCAGTGAGCACAGTCCATTGACCACGGCACTGTCCTCCACTCACAGCTCCCTGAGGCGTTCAAAACTGCCCACTGTTCACTTTGGTGTTGGGTTAAATTCCATTGACTGCAGTGGTGTTGATCACAATGTCACAATGACAAGGAGTTTGATTTCCTTCCTTTCTAACTTTCCTATTATTGTTGTTGTTAATATTATTATGATTATTATTATTGTTGTTGTTGTTGTTGTTGTTATTATTATTATGCTCCAGTGGGCTCACCACCCACAGGAAGGCCCATAGTGTGGTGCAGTGTGATTTGGGTGGCAGTCGTTGAGACTCCTGGTCCTGCAACTTGGCAACAAATAAGCAGATGAAGAAGAGTGAATGAATTATAATTTCAGATTTTATTTTTTACTACTATTCTGCCCATTCAAAAACAACTGTTAGAATAAATGGTAGATTAAATAATCCCAAAGATAATTTATATCTATAGCTTTACAGAAGTTTACTTACCTCGGATTATGGTTATATCTCGGAAACATGCTGTTGTGTTAGTAAGAGAAAAAAAAAAAACAACAAAGAGTGTGGAACGGCAGATCAGAACAGACTCATTTCTGTGTCAGTTAAACCAGTGTCTCATTGAAAATTCACAGCCTTATTGGATTCCACTGTTATGTTAGTATTCCTGTGAGAATTCCTCGCTAGACTCCAGCAGGTAGAATACATTAACAAAACAGCAAAGATGTGTTTTTTTTTATTAAAAAAAAAAAAAAAAAAAAAGTGAGACACAGAGATACTGTGTCTTGATTGGTTTGATTACACCATGTAAGAAACACAAGGAAAAGTTCCTGGTGTTGAGGAAAAAAAACGAGGTAGTGAATCAGCGACTGTGAATTAGCTCCACAGGTGGTCTCCAGCACTTTGGGAACATATCATCATCTGCACTGCAAGAGACACGGAGCTTGGCAGAACCTGCATTTACACTTAAAAACATCACAGAGAAGCTTCAGTCCATTTTTTGTCTTGTGTCCTTGTCATTTCCAGTAAACCTACAAAAAAAAAAGATTGGTTCTTTTCCCCAAAAAAATTCTGATCTTATCCAGGTGTCTCTGCACTTACGCATAGTTACCCAAGATTGGTGGTCTCTTGGGGCTCCAAGGAAGATATGGCTCGGGTCCCCAACCCACCAGCGCATGCAGCAAAGAAAATGTTTTTTTTTGTCTGAGGTCCCCAGCAACTGCCCGGCTTGCTTTTGTCTCAAGCCCCACCAATAGATAATAAGAAGATTTTTTTTTCTTTTTTCTTTTTATAAGGTTGTAGTAAAACAGTGATAAGGACACGTATGGAGCACAGTATTTTTTTCGCCAGACTCAGATGTCTAACTCTATTTGCCGGTTATGACAGAGCTACAAGAATTGGACAACAGTCAACTTCCCTTCCTGTCTATCATTTTTGCTACTAAAACTCAATGTCACTGCTCTACTGATAGTCAGTTAAATAATATTTATAATAACTTAGTTTTATATAGTGCCTTTCAAGAAAACCAACTTGAACTAGGCGTGAGAATCTGCGACATACACGCCAGCGTCCTCTCAGCTGGACAGTGGGGGAAGAAGAGAGAAGAAGACAAGAAGAGGAGATAGGAGGACAAAAAATACAGGCAAAAAAAGGAAACACTGTACTTATATAAATTGCCAAAATGGTAAAAATGATCACCACGGGTGTTCTAGTGATAATATTCTCAGGTGGCTGGTCCAGTTTAGTGTGATTTGTGTGGCGGTCATGGAAACTGCTGTCCCCTTGAACTGGTAACTACATGGAGAGCAGTGTGTGCGGACAGTGCCATGCTCAGTGGTGATGCAGCTGGTGGACTCAAACCTGAAACCCTCCAGACCCAAGTCTGTTTTGTCAAACCACTAATCCACAACTGCACCTGAAAATGGATGGATGGACAGTAGTAAAGTGTCCCAACGTTTACGTAAACAGTTCCACAAAGTTGACCAGTGTTTGTCCTCACCTCTTGACTAACATGAGCTCTTGCCTTTTTTTAGTGGTGGTACAAAACTATCGACGAGAGTGTGTGATTGGACAATACGTGTCTACACATGGGTCACATGGTTTCCTCTTGACATTAGCATCACCAGTGCCTTCAGCTGAGAACAGGCACAACAGATCCTTGATTGAAGTCCTGCCTTTTCTATTTTTCATCTCAGAACCGCTTTCTTCACATCCAAGCAATCTGTCAAGTCACAAAGACTGTAAACACAACATTTGCATACAGGAAATTGCTTTATCACAATGTGCATTCCTGCAAAGGATGGTTACATTGCCGTAGACGGAGGACACGGAGAGGGAAAAAAAAAAAAAAAAAAATGGCCTTTGCTGACAAGTGTGCTCACACGCCTACATACAGACATAAGCACATGTACAATAAGATGGAACTTCACAACCGGGCAGTGTTTCACGAAATAATGCATGACACAGGAGTGAATGTGTGGCGTCCGACCAACATTTACCCAGCATTCCAATAAAGTCCTAATAGCAGCAGCTGGGGGTGATTAATGATGAATCCGTCCCAAAAAGACAAGGGTATCTTCATGTAATGTCAGCTGGAGGAGCACTTCACTGGTTCGCCATCATGCATTTTTAAAGTGGCGCTCTCGAACACGCGCATGCAAATAGAACAGCTGAAACACAGATCAGCCGCACTGACACGAGTTGCCTCTGTAGGACCATTGACGATTCATAGCCCACCTCACTAAAATGTGCTCGTAACCCGGAGTTTCACATCTTCATCGATAATAATCACTCTCAAATGCAATACACTTCATTCATCTACGAGGGGCCGCCTCAGCCCTGAAGCTTGGCTGGAAGGACCATCAGGGTTTGAGCAAACTACCTAGCACTAACTATGTAGTGACTTTTTCCTTTTCGTTGTGTCCTTCTTTTTAGGGGTTGCCACAGCGAATCAAGATACCAATTTTTCTATTCCCCTGTTCTCTGTATCTCCAACTCTGACTCCCCCACTGCATCCATCAATCTCCTCTTTGTCTCCTATCTGTTAGTTCCATCTCTAGGTTCATTTGTCCACCACTTTTCCTCCTCTGAACATGTCCAAACCATCTCAATCTCTTACTATTAAGGGTAAAGTTTAAAAAAAATGGCTTCTTTTTATCAGGGGTTTAAAGTGAGCAATGTCATTAATTGATTGAAAAATATAGCTTAATCAATGCAATTAATCATGGAGCATGAATGGATTGGATTAGATATTCACATCGGTGCGTGGGTCATGATTGACCACACGTTCGCCTTGGCTCACATTATTTGGAGGTGGAGGAGCAGTCAAGCAGGGGCAGTTGAAGAGAGTGAAAGCATGTTGAAATTGATTGGGGGTACACACTCGCACTAATATGATCCGCCTGGCTGCCCACAAGCTGGGCTCCATCTCGTCTCCTCCTCAATCAGCTTCAGAGTCGACAGGATTAACACAGCCTGCAGAGCCACAATGGCGGCGGCAATGGCGGCGGCGGAGGCGTTCTCCCCAACTGTTTCACTGTTTCTCTTCTCAATTGACATTTATTTACATGGCTTTTAATACAGTCCACACTCCTGGGTCCACAGCCCAAGCAGCCCTTCAGCGCCACCCCCCCTGCCCCCTCACCATCAACACTTAAGCTTGGGTGGACATGCATCCACACGCACGTGTAATTTGCGGAGGATATGAAAGGTCAGAGGAAGTCTGTCAGGGGTGAAAATGGAGTCTGCGCCGCTGTTGGTGAGGCGGTCCCAGGCGGCGGGGAAATGAAGAGTCCATGGTGTGTTAGTCATGTAAATGCCACAAAGCACTGTGTCTGAGTCGCAGCTTTAAATAGGCATGAGGATCAACCCCAGTTGGTGACATGACAAATTGATCATATTTGTGAACACATCACATTTGGAGAATGCGCAAATACCCGTCACGGATTGTGATGAAATAACGCATCAAAAAAAGAAAAAAATTCTTGGCCAATGCCAAGGAAACTGAACACTGGAGGAAATTATAACCTCAATAAAATAAAAGTTATTATTGATTAATTGAATTAAAAAAAATCACATAGGAAGTTGCAGTTATAAGATTAGCAAGATTATTATTTGTGACAGTGTCCTGCATTGTCCTAGTTATTTGCTGTGTTTTGCACACCTGCAGATGTTAGATAGCTAGACATAGAGTTAGGTAGGTAGGTAGGTAGGTAGGTAGGTAGGTAGATAGATAGATAGATAGATAGATAGAAAGATATAGATAGATATATGGATTGATTGATTGATTGATTGATTGATTGATCGATAGATAGATAGATAGATAGATAGATAGATAGATAGATAGATAAATAGATAGATAGATAGATAGATAGATAGATAGATAGATAGATAGATAGATTGCCATTGCATCAATGGGTAGAAAGGTAATGATCATCTAGTACAATTCTGTGATTTCCTCTAAAATGCCACTAAATTGACTAAAGGCTTGCTTTGGTCCAGTAACTACAGTCATCTAACAACTTGTGTTAGACTCTGACGTACTCTTCTTCTATTCACTCCACGCATAAATGTGATAAAACAAGGATTTCTCTGTTCACATGGAGGCCATTTCACAATTGAGCTGGAGCCGTGCCACTGTAAAAGATTTAAGAAAGAAAATCTATTGTTAATGTACAACTACACTCCTAGAGTGAAGATGTAAAGTTGGAATCTCCACCACGGAAAACCAAAAAAAACGAAAAGCGAAAATCATTACAAAACAAAAACATATATTGTTTTCTCTTGACGGAGGTACAATAAACATCCCTTTGTTGACAGGCATGTTAGTAGTACTATTATGGGATGTGGCAGAAGCTGAGACAGTCTGCGCTCAGTTTTTCCTGCCATTGTTGCACTGTATCAGCGAGCCTCCCTTTGTTTCCTCAAGCTGGGTTAGATTAATGCAGTGTACCCTTTCATTCAGTGTTATACAAAAGAAAATGCCTGTCGCCGCATCCACAGGGAGTTCTGATGGTTACGGCTCCACAGAACAGATGACAACAGCCTTTCATCAAACTAACACTTGCCTTTGCTTGTTAACGACGCAGCTATCATCGCTCAGAGTGGAACGCGGCCTACTCACGTACATCGCGCCGTGCCCACACTCGCATCAAGCATTCAGCGCATGCAAATCGAGCCATACGTGTTAAAGCGCACAATATACGTTGATTCCAGGGCATCTTCAAGCTCCTCTTGCACGGACAAACCATGTGATTCATATCTTCCAGCCAGGAACACCTATAGTTCAGTCAGGCTGCTTCATATAATGGAGCCGGCCGGGGGGGGGGGGGGACAGGAGAGAAAATCAAAGCGTTTTTTTTTTTTTTCCAAAGACGTGGAGTCTGCACTCCTTGTAATTTGAGGAAATGGGATCTTTTGTGTTGTTTATGTTGAGAAAACCAGTATAGCTTTGGTTGAAAAGAATGTCCCAAGAAACACCCACATACGCAGGCCATCGGCGTAATAACTCACTAAATCCAAGGCCGTCTGGTGGGAAATAGATGGGGCTTCGAAGGGTTTTGGGCGTGATTTTGGAAAATGTCAGCTCGTATGATGAGAGAGGTGATGGTGTAAGTGGTTTAGGTCGGTGTTCCCCAACTTTTTTTTTGCACCACAGGCCAGTTAGATGTCTCGTACTATTTTCACGGACCGGGCGTTAAGTTGTGGCAAATAAATACAGTTTAATGAAATTCAATTTCTGGTGTACTGAAATATTTATCTACCTATAAAATGACAAGGGATGTACTGCAGCAGCAGACAGGAGTAAAGTATCTACTAGAGTTATCTATCTACTACAGTTTCCCTATTTTTTTTTTTTTTTTTTTTGGGGGGGGGACCCATATTTTAAAACTTTGCAACTCATTTCCAAAGATGTTATTAGTAAAACAAGTGATATTTGCACAATTAGTATTTATGAATTTCTAAAGAACTATAGACAGTTTTTGAACCAGCAAAAAGGTTATGATGCAAGATGACCCACCCAAAAATATCTTGTGGCCCACGTGAGGGTTGTGACCCAGTCTTTGATATACAATGTTCTAGAGTGGTGTTCCGCAAACATTGTCTCGTACTATTTGCACGGACCGGGCATTAGGTTGTGGCAGAGACTACCTTAATAAAATCAAATTTTTGTGTTCTAAAATATTTTCCTACCTATAAAATCTTCCTACCCAAACAAGTATTTCTCAAGTGCACCCAGTCTATAACTTTCTCCTACCAGACCCGTATAATAAGGTAGAATTTTGTATCAATGACTCTGCACATTTTGAGTTTTGTCTATTGTTGTTGAGGTCTACACTGAGAAAATATTTCCTAATCAGGAAATTGCATTATTGATTATGGAATCCTAGCTATTCTATTGTTGATATAGGTATGGATCAAGTGTAAGTAATGGCCAAATGGGGCCATCATTTCTCTGCAACCCAATTCAAACGTACAGTTACTGGTCCCCGGCCCATTGGTTGGGGTCCACTGGTTTAGGAAATCAAAATAAAGCTGTCTGTTTCTTTTTCTTTAATAAAGGTAAATTTATTTTACTCACTTGCTGAGATGCCTGTTTTGAGTGGTTGCAGTGAGAAGGAGAAAACTCATGACATAATGCATTAAACTGAGCATTTTGACAATATATCTTTCTTCTCTTTATTTTTTTTCAGACGATGATATGGAAGTTCCTGAGGATCAGCAGAAAGAAGGTGAGCTACAGAAACATTCAGCAGTTGCCTTTTCGCCCTAACACCTCCAATAAATCACGCCCGGGCTGAGTGAGAGACACAGCTTCAGCTCACGACGGCGATTTGCGAGGTTTTTTTGCGAAGCGCATGAAATGGAATGTTTATTCATTTAATGACAAGTTGAGTCCCAGACGCGACACTTCACAGTTTAAAAATACTCCACGTCAGGTACACTGCATTACAAACACTTATATCCGCCGCAACAATTTCCCAACACCATTCTCTCCATCCAGCTTACAGGCGCGCGCCGCTTTCAGATCAGCTGAAGTGAGTGACAAAGAAAGTGGCGAGCAACATCCCTCTGCAGCATGTGCCACGCGATATCACAAACACAACTGTCAGTGCATAATGCTTTTATCGCGGCACCATCTTGGCATGGAGCCTGAAACTCCCAGATACTGCTTATCGGGATAAACTATTGACATTTGTCTGTACGGCCCTGTCCTGAATAAGCAATCGCACAAACACACTCCGCTCTGACAGTGGGAGTGTCTACATTAGCCAAACTGCCGTAACAATGCCACCAATTGGCTACGGGAGCACTTTTTACTCTTTTTGTGCATGAAACGTTAGAGCCTGCAGCAGTTTTCTCCAAGGATCAGTAAGTCTTATACCGATTTCACATCGGCACGTCATTTGGTTTTCCCTGCGACGCGAAACCAGTTCCGCTCCCCGTTTGCATTCACATTACAAACTAACACGCATCTGCTCCACAACTAATGCGGATTAACTAATCCAGCACTAGTCGGGGGTTTCGATGCCGGATTAACTAATACGGGTGTAAAGCAATAAAAAGTAAAACAGTTGTCGCTCCCCGCGTGTATGTGAACACAACAACACCCATATTAGTTTAACGAGCTGGTAAAATCTCGCGTAAAACCACGCTGAAGACCTCTCGTGACACCACATACAGGAGCGGCTCATCTCCTTGTCAACCACTATATGTTGCTGCATTATTAGGAACAGGATTACAAAACACTTCCTCATAATTTCTCTCCTTATCTTCTTCATTTGTTCTTTGTGTCTCCTTCTCATCGCTTTCATACGTCTTTAACCTGCTCCATTTCTTCTTCAAAATTGCACATGCATTTTATTGACAGAATCCATGTTGAAAAACCGGATATTGACGAGATCTCGTTTTATAACCATGTGAAACTGGACCATTTAAATAGGGTTAGGCTAATGCGCATTCGCTCCCTTATTGTGTGCGAATGCAAAGCGGGTATGGAACGCGCAGCGAGTACCAAATTAAACTGAATGTGAATGCAAAGTGAATCGAATGCGGATTAGTTAATACGAGATCGAATCCCGAATTACCTACTTCAGTATTCGATTCCAAATTGAATGAGGAAACGTCGTTGGAAACAAGAACTGATAGGAATTTTTTTGACTACGTGGGAATTCAGATCAGGCTAAAACTGTGATGTCCCCTGCAGATGTGATCACACACGTGCAGCCAACTAAGCACAGAATAATGTTAGTTTTACCGTCGGTGGAAGGAAGCGTTCAGATTACCATAGATGTAGGACCCAGGGTGCTATCAAAATGTTTTTCCTTCCAAAGTCACCCCTATGATTTGCCAATTACACGCATCTGTGTTTTCAATGAGACTCAATTTTGGGCGAACATAAAAGGGCGGTTTTATATGTGCACTGTAAAATGTGATATTCCAGAGTGAAACAATGTGCAAGTAATGGCTTCATCATAAAGACCTGGCTTGGAGGAAGTGCGCCCGAGAGTTTGTGCTATTGTTAGTAGCCGAGTGTCTGTGTTTTCCTACAGCTCACCTCACCACCTGTGTGCAATGCATACAGTATAATCAAACAGCAGCAGGGCCACGCTGAGCCAAAGGAAATAACCTCTGATAATTCCTGGCTCCGTCGGATCCTCATGCCAGTCCCTATCCCGGTCCAGTTTGGCCGTGTTTGATGAGTTTCCGCAGCGTGCCAAGAACTGGCCTTTTATTCTGCTCCATCAGCCAGATTTTGAATCAGTGCAGCCTGGAGCCTATTCAAAGGTTCAAATGACTACCATTCTCACATGGAATAGTGGTTTTGTCTCACACTGTGCTCTGGAGTTGGTCTCAAAAGCCTCACACTCTTTTATTTATTTTATTTTTTTTTTCCCGCCGGAGTTTTTTGATTTTTGTCAGGCAGGTAGAAACAATTTCATCCAAGCCGGCTTTCACGCCAACATTGTTGGTGCGACTGAATAAAACAAGCCTTAACCCACTTGATAGAGTTTGTTGATTATTAAAAAATAAATCTTGACCAATTAACTGCTCTCCTGACCTCCCTCACAAAGATGGTCTCGACCTCTTTGAAGTGAACTGCTGGTGCTTTAGGGAACGCCAGGTTATTTTGGCGTCAACAGTGTACAGTTAATTATTAGTATAATTACTACCAGACTTGTAATCAGGTCCAGTTTGCACAGGATAAGCAGAGAGGTCACTGCAGATGTAGTTGCTTTAATTCCTGTACTAATAGTTCATTAAAGTATAGCAAGAAGCTGCTGTTGGTGGTGTGGAACTGTAGGGAAGCCCAAAAGGTTAGTTTTCAAGAACTTCTTCTTCTTCTTCTTCTTTTCCTTTCAGCGTATCCCATTTTTCAGGGGTTGCCACAGCGAGTCAACAATTTCCATCTAACCCTGTCCTCCGCATCCTCAACTCCAACTCCAACCACCTCCATGTCCTCCCTCACTGCATCCATAAATCTCCTCCTTGGCCTTCCTCCTCGTCTCTTACCTGGTAGCTCCATGTCTAGCATTCTTCTCCCAATATAATCACTGTCCCTTCTTTGAACATGTCCAAACCATCTCAGTCTGGCTCCTCTAGCTTTTTCTCCAAACCTTCCTGTCTGTGTTGTCCCCCTGATCACCTCGTTCCTAATCCTGTCCATCCTTGTCTCCCCCAAAGAGAATCGCAGCATCTTTAACTCTGCCACCTCCATATAGGTCTTCTATTCCTAGTGTCTCTAGTCCATACATCATGGCTGGTGTTAGTTGCCAACAACTGGATTTCTTTATTTCACAACTGAGGAACTTCATCAGTTTCTGGTTGATGTAAGAGGGAAGTTTAACTGCTCATCATGTTTTATTTCAGACGTGTCAGAGAAGGGCAAATATTCTACCCTGTTGGCCAAAACCGGGCCTAAAAATTTCACACTGTGCCACAACTGCATGTAAAATCATGCACTGAAGGCAAAAATATTTTAATGCTTTTTAGCCCTTTTTTTATTGTCTTTGATGAAATTGCATTGCAGCGGAAAATGGCAGAAAAATAATGATATAATTTGGACAAATTTTGCCGAGCGGAATCAAACCCTTGGCCCATAGTTTGCTTAGGTCTGCGCTACACTTTGAAGGCCAGTCTGTATAAAAATTGCCAGGTGTTCAATCCGTATGCTGCCCCAAAAAAGGTTTGGTGAACACTAAATTAAATGGCCAGTTGTGGCCCAAGAGTCAAAAGGTTTGTCCAGGTTGATCTAGACCAGTGCTTCTCAAAGTGTGGGGAGGGCCCCCCTGGGGGTGGCACGGTGCGATGCTAAGGGGGCCGCGTGTGACCCTGGGGAACGTGCTTTTTTCTGCCGTACTAAATTAAAGTGTAATTGCACATCCTTGTAAGTTGAACTATATCTCTTTCTTTTTGTTTTCCTTAAGTTAACAAGGATACGATGTTATGCAGAGGTGAACCTAGAACTATTTTATAGACAAATGCTATTATTTATAGTTGCAGCGGAGAGTGGGTGGTGGGGAGGGGGGCGCGAATTGTTTTCTTCTTGCTAGGGCCGGCGTAACAGAAAATAATTGAGAAGCACTGATCTAGACTGACCAGTCCTACAACGTCATTGTGAGTTTTTTGAGATTTGAGATTTTTCTCAAATACTAGCAATTAGAAAAGGCAACTGCTTTTGCAAAAATGAAATAAAAATTGTATCTCCATCTGTAATTTTTCGTACTTTTACACTGCATTAACACTAATGGTGTAATAAGTGTTAATGAGGTGCAAAGATGCAAATTAAAACTCTTTCTTTGTTATGTTTTTGTGACGGCAGGCGAAACTCCACCGTCCCCAAAATCCACGGCCATGGAGGATAATGAAGATGACAACGCAGGTTTGTCTTCTTCCGTCTATATATACAGTACAGTGTGTGTGTGTGTATGTTTCCTCTAAAACATACTGTAGTATAAGTAATGATGGCCTTGTTGTTTGGTGCAAATGAGTGGAGTGTGTTCCCGGTCAATATCGTCCTGCTCTCTGATACCAACTTCCTCTTCGGGGAAATGAATACAAGATGAAGCTCGGTGTTTTTAGAAGGAATGTTTTTCTTGGAGGCAAACTTGTTTAAGTGGCCATTATCTGGCTATTCTGCACTTTCAGCCCCATGGATGTGTAATATTGAAACAATTATAGGCTCCTCCAATACGATGGACCAGAGATAATTAGATTCCTGCACTGGAGGGTGTTACCAGGCAATTAAAATGGTACACCACCCATTTGTCTTCAAGCCTTAAGGTTGCTGGGAATCTCTGAAGATAGCGGTTCGTTGGTTGCATTATTTGGAAAAAAAAACTGCTTCCTGGCATGATTCGCTCACAGCTGGAGCCAGATAAGGCCGTCATTCCAGTGGCATCAATATGTTTGGCGTGTTCACGAAAAGAAACACAATGAGTCATTTCTCCACACCTTTTCAACAAACCTTGTTTGTAATCCTCCACAGTAATTCAACGTGATTCACAAATTCAATCAGCAGCATTAGGAGGGCGTAAGTATTTTGTAATAATCTTTGTAAATCCTAATTTATCAGGCCCCGCCAGCTTAATAGTAACTAATCCATTCACAAAAGGCCTTGGCACAGCTTGGTAGCATGGGAACACTGAGTCCTTGAGACAACCTCTCTCACAGGAAGAGAATAAAACGATTTTGCGCTGCCTACACCGCAAAGGTTAGGTTTGGTTCAATGCGGTGCACAGAATGGATTAATCATAGAAAAACATTCTGGTGTCAGAAAAAGAACTGAGAAGAAAGAGGTGAAAGCGGCAAGACAGAGAAAAGCAGACTGGCAGCCTGGTGAGACAGGAGGAGAGAGACTGGAGACACCATTCATAAAGCTGTGTTGAATCCTTTCTCATCAAAATGAACCATTTTTCACCATCTTGTCTATGGAGTCAGCAAAGCAGGTCATCTATATGGGATAGTCGATATGTGGAGCACTTTTTAGAATAAATTACACTCTGCAGCAGAGTTGGTGGAGTGTGTCTGTCAATACGCCTCAGTGTGATCCTTCACATCCATCACTCTCCTGGGGGAATTCACTCTCCTCGGTGCACGGGTCAGGCATGAGGGGCTTTTAGCCACGGCGTTGATGAAGAGAGAAAGCAATAAGGCTTTCTGTTGTTCCATGATAAAACACGCAGGTTACTGCAGCCTGGTAATTATAGGGCTGCTGTGTGTGGACCACAAACAACGGCTCCGCGTACAGTTGTTCTGTCACTACACGGAAAATGGAACGACAGACATAAGAGGAAGGATCCATAGTGTTTACAAGAGAAGCAACTGTACATTTTTTTAAAATTTACATTTCATTTTTACCACTAAAACATATCAGTCCTTCCATATGCATTTTCAGAAATGTAAACAATATTTATTTCTTTGTTTTTTCGCTGAACATTTCTGATAATTTGCATAGAATTCCAGGTGTCCACAGTGTCTACTTTATTGCCTTATTCTTGTTATTGTCAGTTTTCCAACTGCGGGAATAATGGAGAATTACCAACTATTCATACCTGAGTTAATCTTTTGACTCCTGGGCCAAATGGTCCCAAAATTTGACACAGAGCTGGGTCAGGAGCTGATAGGTCAGACCTGGGCAAACTATGGCCCGAGGGCCAGATGTGGCCTGTTAGGCATGGAATCCAACTAGCCAAACTTTTTCAAATTATTCTAATAATCTATAGGATACTCCTGAGGGATTAATTATTGATTAGGGAGTTCTTTCTATCAATCAGTGTAGCTGTCTGTCTATCCATCCATCCATCCATCCATCCATGCATCTATATAGCTAATCATTATGCACTTTACATCCGTGACTTTACACCTTTGTCCACACAAATGCTCCATGGATCTGCTCCTAACCCAGCTTAGGACCGATTGTGGCCCCGCAAGTCAGACCTAACCTAGACAAACTCTAAACGTGAAACAAGAATTCCAATAAAAACTATAAAACACCATTTGACTATGAAACTATGAAACTATGAAAGATGTAAAAGTGAGGCATGAAGCCTTAACTGTAAATATCCTTTTTTAACCTATACATATCTATTGTGGGGAAATGGGGGTACTGCAGGGAGGAAACAATAGTATCATTATTATAATAATAATAGTACATATTTGGCTAGTTTAGGCCAAATTTAAAAAAAAAATACATGGGCTGTGTTTGGCCCCCGGGCCTTAGTTTGTCCATCCCTGCTTTATTTTTTGGACATTTTAATACCTGTGTGTGTTAGTGTTACTTATATTTGCTTTGTTGTATTTTTTCACTGCTTTCACACACATAAAAGTCCAAAGGAGTGACCCAGCGTTGCATTTCGCTGTTTGCTAAACCTGTATAATGATCATGTGACCAGAAAAATCTTGAATTGCATAACAGACATTGGTGAAACATTGTAGTCTTTTAAGATTTATTTCCCACTGAAACGAGGCACAGAGTGCAGAGAAGATTTCTGGATGTCAACCATCAGGAGAACAAAAGGCTGCACGTTAAATAAAAAACCCCTGTGTGTGTGTGTGTGTGTCTGTATGATGAGGCGTACTGTGATGTAATTCACATGAAACATAAAACACAAGCACAGCAGGCACTAATGCTTGAAGCCATACAGGAAGAGAGTGGGAGGAGGGGAGGGAAAAGAGAGAGACAGAGAGAGACAGAGACAGAGAGAGACAGACAGGGAGAGGGAGGATGCAGATACTGGCACCGAGGTCCAGGACTGAGTTTATCCTCTTCAGAGCACACCTGAGCTGGCAGGGAGCCACACGCAGTCTGCGTTTGACATCAGATTGGAATTAATGAGATTAGTGGCTGTCACAGGGCGCAGTAAAAATGTGAACATTAGCCAGAAATCGATGCCTGGTTGGCTCTGTTTGCCTGGCATGGCTTTAGCTATTCTGGGACAAGCCAATGGAGAAGAGGAGATGTGGAGAGATGTTCAGATTAATAAACGGACAGTGAACTTCTCCCCGGGACACCACCCTCTTCGCACCGTGTCTCTCCGCCAGGCTTTACTCCACAAGTGCACTGGCTCACACACCGAGAACGGCACAAAAACTCCAGACGAAGTCTCCTTGCCCAACCCAGAACCCTCTGTCTCTTACACGTGTCTCATTAAATTTTCAACTTCCACCTCTTTTCTGGTCTTTTCCCCAGTTAGCTTTAATGGAAGGAGTAGGGGAGTCGAGGCCGGGCGAGATAAAAGTGAAGCTCGAACCATGCATGTGTGTGTGTGTGTAAAGCTCACGTTTCTATTTGTCCCTGAATGTTACATGCTGTTTTTTACCCCTGAAACCTATCATCTGTAGCAGATGTTTACTCTCCCGTCTTGGGGGACTCACAGGGAGGGAAGGATTCTCACACCAGCGACTAAATTGTTAATGACCTTGTGATATTGTACTTTGGGATCTGACACTGGCATAAATCTTTCAAGTGTGAGTTTGGAGCATTGTAGGTGCCACAAAAAAAAAAAAAAATGCAGTTGTCATCGGGTTTTACCGGATTATCAGACAAAAAGGACAAAGATCTGTAGCGTGTCTGTTTTTGTACCAATAGAAGTGGAAGATAAAATTCATAAAACTCAAGCTGTGAGGGGGAGTTTAGTGGGGGTGGAGGTAGCTGAGGGTGGAGTTACTCTGCGTGAAGTATGTCAGACTGATTCAGGCAGGGACCTTAAGCAAAGGAGTAAGGCGTCATATGACAAAGCTGGGACAATGCTGCCCCCTGCTGGTATATACATGTGTGTCAAAGATGTGATGGGACTGGACTCCTTTATATTTTAATTAAGCTTAATGTATGATTTGTGTGTTTTTAGTTGTGTTTAGCTGTACTGACTTGAGGGGGATTTTTTGGGGGGGTAAATACTGCAAATTTTGGGGACCAAGACTAAAACACTTCTCCCGACATGTCCCCTAAATGGTGAGAGGGGGTTTTGAGGTACAGATTTAATTAGGTTTGGGTAAGAAACACATTTAAACTCATGCATTTGGGGGTGAGGGTCCGAAGAGCTAAGAACATCTAGGTCCCTGCATCATTTGCGTGTATTTGAAAACATCCTTCATCACAAATGAGATACAGTTGCATTCAATAAGTCAAGTACAAATGATCAAATAACAGGAAGGAAATCACATTTGGCCTTATGTCGTTTCTGATATATTGTCACTGGGCATCACATCAGGCAGATACGGTCCGTTCCCTTCAATTTTAAAGGTTCAGCCCGTCCTCTTGGTCAGCCGTGCATTTATCCCACCAATTTAGGCCCAATCAGGGTGTTCTGTTCGGCCTGCGGTTGCAGCTGCATCTGAAAATGTCTGTCATGATTAATTGAAAGGATTGTCATCATCTTCCGTGTGTCACCACCGGCATTCAGCGGGACGGACAGAGACAAACACGCAGCACTGGTTGAACTGGCCTTTTTCCCATTTAATGGAAGCTGGCATGTTTATTGTTCCGGGTCTATGGTGCAATTGCGTTGATATGAAAAAATGGTTTCTCTCTGCAGCTTGTTAAAAAAAAGCAATTATGGAAGCTGCACAATAGCCATTGTAGAGCATCTTCTCCTATTGATGTTCGAGCTTTCATTTACTCAATTTGTCCCAAATGTCACTGGTTTGAATGTGTTCCTGCGTCGGCTGATGTATTTGTGCCGTGAGAATAGGACCGGGGACAGTTGCTGGAGTGATGGAGGGATTTAACCGCTCTTTTGTCACCACAAACATCTGGCTTTTGTGACGGGGATGAATGAGTTTGTTACTGATAATTATCACGATAACACTCTGGTGAGAGTTCGGTTTTTCCCCAAAGTAAAAGTTGAGACGAAGAATGAATACCTGTTGTTTCCATTGTTATTATATGACAAAGCAAAATATCAGGAAAGTATGAACACAATGCAGAGCAATTGTTAGCATATTTAAGTAGTGTAAAAAAAAATGACTTATTGGGTCGATTTTTTATTGTTATGTTATTTTTGTGATTTTATTAACTTTTTTGTTTTAACTATCAGATTTCATTATAAAAAATAATGTATCAGTTGGAGTTGAGCAAAAATTAAAGATAAATATTTTGCTTAATGTAGTGAGTCTATAAAAAGTACAAATATTATTGTACTCATAAAAAAAGTTAATATACTGTTTTACTCTTTCTGTTGTATTATATTTATTTTGATGATATTATTTGACATTATTATCCATCCATTTCACCTAATTATCCATTGCTGGGTAGTGGGGGCAGCAGTCTCTACAACTGCCACCCAAATCACACTGTACCCCCCGGGAGCCTTCCAATGGTGAATCCACTGGAGGTTTTGTGGTTGGGGACATGCTATGCTCAGAGCACCTCAATGACAACCCTGTAGCTGGTGGATTCAAACCTAAAACCTTGCGGGCCCTAGTCTGCTTCCTTAACCGCTAGGCCACCCCTGCCGCGCTAAAAATCTCGCAGAATACAGTGATAAATATTTTAAGATTGTAATAGTAGCAATCTGTTTTAGCGATCATTGCTCAGTCCCAGCTTCTCTACTGGTCCAATAGAGGGCGCTAGTGAGCTAACAGGCTCCAGTGTTAAATGTCTTAAACGTTATCGTGCTAATCTTAGCCGTTGACATGTTAAAGTTGCTAAATTTACCTCAGCTCAAAGCAACGCTGCACCTAATTACAATCTGACAGAGGCACTAACACAATTCTGTCAATGTTTAGCACTGTGTATTCAGAGAACCAGGTTCTCTACAAGGTTCTATGTATATCACCCAGACAACAGTGAATAATCTCTTCAATCTTCCAACTATGGCGATAGAAGGTTAGAAAGCCAGCGGAGACAGATTTGTTAGCAAGGCTGACACGGCTGCGACAGCTATAACAAATGACAGTGTGTTGTTCACAACTGCCTGTTTATACGGTGCGCAGACTTTTTAACTTTGAAAAGTTTCAATAATCCCTGTCAGGGAGGCACATCTTCAACGACAGCACCCGGTATAAAAACACAGCACGTCATCAGTCGAGCCCTAATTCCTTCAGAGTCCATCGGCAGCAGCAGATTCTTTTGGTGTTTTATTTCTGACGCTAGAAAACACTTTTACTTTTAATCTAAGTCATTCCGGAAGTTTGCGTTTAGCACCGGAATGTTCTCCAGATCATCATAGGGTCATGATGACAATTGACTGAAGTGAACCTCATCAGGTCTTTGTAGGCTACCAAACACTGTTTTCTCATTAAATTCGGAATCGAATACTGAAGTAGGTAATTCGGGATTCGATCCCATATTAACTACTCCGCATTTGATTCACTTTGCATTCACATTTCGTTTAATTTGGTATTCGCTGTGCATTCAATAGCCACTTTGCATTCACACACGATAAGGGAGCAAATGCGCATTAGTCTAACCATGGTCCAGTTTCAATTTGATCACCTGGTTATATAACGATATCTCGTTAATATGAAGATATCGAATGGAGCAGGTTAAAGAAAGATCAAGGCGACGTATGAGAGCGATGAGAAGTGAACGCAAACGGGGAGCGAAACTGGTTTCGCGTCGCAGTGAATACCGAATTAAGTGCCAGTGTGAAAACGGTAATAGACTACTAGACCACAGACCAGGCATGGGCAAACTAAGGCCCGGGGGCCAAATGCGACCCTTTGAGCTTCTTAATGCGGCCCACCGACGTGGTCCAAAATTAAATAATGCATTTATATAATCATTATGTTTCTGCCCTTTGCCTGCAATGCCTGCGCATCCCCAGTTAGTGGTGTCATAAAGGGTATTAGAAATGTAGCATTTTAGGTTTTACGTGCTAATTTTCTTAATTCAAACTAATCTTTCTGTTCTTGACTCGGCCCACGTGTCCCGCGAGTCAAAAAGTTTGCCCAACCCAGCCAATGACTTTGACTGTAGCGACACAGAAATGAAAAAAATAAATAAATAAAACTGGCAATAACTGGTTATCATTATTTTTTAACTTAAATGTTTCTGTTAGGAATTAATGTTTTCTGGTTTCATTTCTGTTGCAACAAAATGCCATTTCTTTCTGTTTAGAGGTCAATAAATATCCACATTCTGTTTATACCGTTGCCCCAAAATATTTTCATTTTATTTTTTTGGTTTTACTTTCCTTGTAATGCTGAGTTCATTGTATTCTTTTAGGATTTTTGTGTTTCTGATGGTAGTTTGCCACCTGCAATAATGGCTTTTTTCCTTCATCGTCTGGTCTACGGTAGTGCCGTGTCAGACCAGTTCAACCGCTCTTTCTTGATCAGATACCTTGTTTATAAAGAAAACTGACTGTTTTTTTTTTTTTCTTTTTCTTTTTCTTTGTGAAGTGTCTAGAAGTGCGTCACATATATTCAGCAGAGGTTGTTATCTGGCCGACAGAAGTTGTTGTTGTTCAGTCAAAGCAGCCACTGCTACGTACGTCCGATCTTCTGATGATGATGTTTATTCCGATACCTAATGTGAACCGGCGTAATGAGCCACGCAGATGTCTGCATTCTGCATTTTTCCCAAGTTCATTTATTGGTAATGTTCAAAATATTTAAATGATGTCCCTGCTGGTCACTGCGGGTTAATGACGCCGTGTTGATACATATATTTTCTGACTCAAAGTGAGTTTCAGCCTTTAACGTGGAATGGAAACATGACGGTTTTTGATCAATAAAAGGGAAAAAGCCCGGAGTTCAAACGCACTCTGAGGCTAACGCTGCTATAACAGGAAGTAGATGTTGCTGTTTGAACAGGACCGGCTCTCTCAAGATGAATCATTTGCCCAGAGATGAACCATTTGTGATCATTAGTGTGGCTGCTTGCTTTGTTCTTGGGAATTAATGAGTGGCATTACTCCTGTGCACGCTCGCATTCAGCTGATGATTCCTTTTCTCTGGCTTTTCAGGTAAAGAGGAAACAGGTGATGAAGAAGAAGGTGACAATGGTAATGTAGCTCCACGGACCATTAACACATGTTCTCAGCCTCTACCAGAGCCTCTTGATCTCATTTGTCATCAAAAATTGAATTTCTGCTCACTCCGGCTCAGCCTTGTGTGTCAGTCGTGTAACAAAAAAAAAAAAAAGTTTCTCTTATCAAAGAAGCCCGGAACAAAGGGATCCCTGTATAATGTATGGCTTTGGAAGTGACATTCGTTTCCTTTTCTTTTCCGTCACTTAATTTATGCAAGTCTTAGTGCTTCCATTGCTCTCGAACTGCAAAGCAAAGACAATGTTGCATAAAAAGATTGGAATAAAATGGATGTTTGAAGTGATATCAAAAGACTGGGGGTGGGGGGTGGAATCATCTCCCAGGTCTGGAACTTCACTGGAGCTCTCTGTCCTCTCATTTCTCTAGATGCGAAGGTAAAAGAAGAAGACGTGGAGATGCTGAGTCAAAATCCAGGTATTGTATGTTTGGAAATTACCTTTTTGTGTGTCTGCATGGGCAATTTATTGAAACAGCATCCACCAAGTCCATGTAATTGACTCATATCACTTCAGAAGATGGAAATAGAAATGGGTTGTTGACATGTTGCTTGATGTTAGAGTCGGATCAGAGTCTTAAGCAGAATCCTGAGATCTGTTTACTCAGTCCTAGGTGAGATTTGTAAGAATCTGTGATGAAGGTCATACATATTTATTAGTTCAAATCAAAAAGCAACTGGACATTGAAGACGTTTCACCTCTCATCCAAAAGGGCTCTTCTCTCATCCAAGAAGCTGCCTCTTGGATGAGAGGAGAAACGTGTCCAAGAAACCTACTATGTCCAGTTGCCCTCAAAGTAACATTTTTGGATTGAATGACCGGGATAATTGATCATCTACACAGACATCTTCTGACATCTGTGCAAAAAATCAGTACAAAAAAAGGGAAAAAGGGAAATTTGTTACTAAGGTCTTGGCTTCAGGCTCAAAAACACAAGGTGCCAAGTTGACACCAGGGTTATCATCGTTAACGAAAAACTAACGGAAAAACGAAAACGATCGCCGAAAAAAACTCTTTGTTAACTGAAACTAACTAAAACGATCATTAAATTAAAAAAAAACTATAACTAACTAAAAACGAAAATGTGTCCCAACAAAACTAACTGAAATTAGAAATGAACTACCCTTCGTTTTCGTCTTTGTTGGAACCTCGCAGAAAACTAAAACGAAAACTAAAACTAATTAAAACTAAACATTTTGGACAAAACTAAAACTAACCAAGACTAAATTAGTTGCTTTTACGAATAACTAAAACTAACTAAAACTAATGTGCTAAAAGGCAAAACTAACAAGCACGAAACTACACTGAAAAATCCAAAACTATTACAACCCTGGTTGACACAGAGGTGCTCTGAGCATAACACCATCCCTGCATAATGTCCATCAGGAGAGGCTCACAGTATGGTGCAGGGTGATTTGGGTGGCAGTCGTGGAGACGGCCATTTTCCGAAGTCTGGATTCTGGTCCTGACCCCTGAGAAGTCCCTCCACCTTCCATTGAGCATTAATGCATTCACATAGAGTATGTCACGATGACAAGGAGTTTGCTTTCCTTTTCCTTCCTGTAGCTCCATTTTTTTTTTTTTTTCTTGCTTTCTTTGCCACTCGATTTTTCTTCCTTTTGGTTTCTGCGTCTGCTAAAGTGAGGGAAAGCATTTTTGTTCATTTGTGTAGCTTTCAAAATCTTCACTCCGTCCTGTTAGTACACGCGGAGCGGTTCAAGTGGTGGTCTCCATTACTTGTGAATAGCTTTTCACTTAAGGCATGTGCAGTACTTCAGTGGTGTAAGCACGCAGGCACCAGAAGAAAAAAAAAAAAGCATAAATCTATAAAAATCCTTGACAAAAACAACATTAAAACCAAATAGGTTGTTTTTTTTTTGTTAAATAGCTGGTGGGTTTGTATGTAAAACAACCACTCTCCTCACCCCAAGACCATTTCTCTTCCACTGGATCTCCTCCACGCTGCTGCTATATAATTAAGAGTATGTATTTGCATACTGGCAGTGAGCAGCGCCTCGTGTTCGTCCTTTTTGTTTTTTTGTTTTTTTTTTTTTCTTTTTTTATATCGC
>JAFBJS010002755.1:0-10159 GCA_016785265.1 Paraplagusia blochii | reverse complement strand
TAGTTTAGTTATAGTAGTCTTGGCAGTTGTAGAAATAAACACTCTTGTCTGACCCTGTCTGCTTCTGTGTCTGTGCGTGTGTGTCAGTAAGTGCATACTCCTGTACTGTAGGGTCTGTAACAAATATTTTTCATTTCATTCATACTATTCTGGGACAAAATAAAATAAATCTGCCTCTATGAGTTACAGTTACCCATGGATCACCAGGACCCAGATAGACACTAAGGCCTAACTCACTAAGAACCTTTTTGTTTGAATGGAAATACTCTCCATGTTAGGTGGAGAATTGGATAATAAAAATTGATTAATTAGCAATGTGTGTGCATTGAATGTTGACAGGATACTTAGACAGGAAATGGGATTATGAAATGACAGGCCAAGCTCCAGTACTTGTGGGAAATGATACGACGACTAGCAGCTATCCTTTATTAGAGCAATAACAAATGGACCTGGTCAGATCACCATGACCCGGCTCTGACCCGGCTGCTTTGGACGTGATTTGGCATTGGTCAAGGGTTTCCGGGCAATGGTAAATGTTGAGACTGCAAATAATTAGTAGAAGCCTTGTAATACATTGTGGAGGCGGGGCAGTGGTTTGCACTCAGCTGCAGCAGGGAGAGCGGACAAGTGGTGAGGCTGACACTGCGCTGTGCACAGGTGAGTGCGATATCACTAATCAAACCTCTCCCTGTATTAGTAGGAGCCAGGACTGCAGAGGGAGAGATCAGCTGTGACACACTGCACCCGCTGAGAAGCTCAGCAACACAGAGAGACTTTGACACAAGACTCAGTACGTGCATCAAAGACTAAAGAGCCTACAGAAGAGCCTGTCATCGATTCCAGGAGAAACAAACAAGTGTTGCAACCAATGTTACCTCTAATTTTTCACATGTCTGCGCAGACAGGCAACCTCCCTACCACAACAGCAACCAATCCGCACTCCATTCTTGTCTTCATACAATTCCACCAGCATTCAAATGACTTTTCTGCTGAATGTGATGCTTGAAGTAGTCCAATGTCCATTCAGTCCACATTTTTCCCTCCAAAAAATTGCTTGTTACTTTAGCTTTGCATCATGTTTTGCAGAGCAGCCCTTTCTCACTCAAAAACGATAAAATCTCACCCTGTAACACTCCTTGTTCTTCTGTTCACACATACTCCGACAGCAATTCTATCTTAAAAGAACCACAATTCTTTTTTAGTTTGGCTTTGTGAGTGGATACGTCACTGCCCATTCGTTTCACCATAAAGGGGTGGCGAAGCGTTGATCCGCGTTTATCTCTCTCCACAGTCTATGCTCTACACTCAGCCGCATCATTAGCAACATGCTAACCTGCAAAACAGCGGCACTTACGCATAAAGTGCTGTTAATGACACTGATTGACTGTGTAAGTAAATACGCGTAAACCGCATCATATCATTGGCTGGACAGTGTTAGTTATTGTTTTACTAAAATACCACTCGTTGTCACATGCCAGTGAGATGTATTGCAAAATGGTAAAAAAAAAAAAAAATGTTATTTGTTTATTTTATTTACACTTCAGCCTGGATGAATTTTAATTTATGTGCTGCATAGATTTGCTCTGCGATTGCGCAGGCGCACAGCTTATAGGGAACATTGGTTGCAACCACTTCTTGCAAATGTGGACTGTGTTGAAAGGGTCAGACAAACGTCTGCTCCCTGTGGGTCGACTTGAATGAAGGCCTGACAGTGGCGTGAACACCACCGAGCTGATGAATATGGCTCTTTCACTTTCACTGCTGCAATCTTTTTTACATATGCCAGTAATTTTCAACTTTATTAGAGTCGCGGAAATTTTTTTTACATTTTCAAAATAATGAGGTGGACCACCAACCAAAATTACATTTTCACAGCACATACAAAACATATAGTTAATAATATAGTTTCAACATTTATTTATACTTACTTTGTGTGAAACATAACTTAACTCTTTAACAGTGATAATATTCTGTTTTTGAGTGAGTAAAAATGAAGGTTTTACACAAAAATTATGTTTGATTTTGTGCAATGACAAAGGATATTTTTTAACAAACACATGTACAGTGAATCATGTCGCCTGGAAGTCGTTTCATCTGCCTTAGATTATTTTCTTGGAGTAGTCTTGACATGAGAATAGACGGTCTCCTCGTCCAACTGTCTTTCTTTAAGTTCATTCCTGCTGCTGAAGCGTGGTGAGCAATAAACCAATGAGCCCTCAGTCTAATGAAATGAAGAAAAAACAATCCCGTTAGCGGCCAAATGTTTGCAGACGTGAGGTATATGAATATATATAAATGATTCTGACCTGTTGGTATTGCTGCCTACTGTGGAGTCCTTCAGCCGACAGAACTTTCAAATCAAAGACAAAATCTGGTGATTTTTTAAAGCATTAGGAATTGCATTGCATTAAATAAAGATGGTTGAATTAGAGTTGACAGATTGATAAGGAACTGACCATACCTTGGTGCTGTTTATACATTTTCTTCCAAATGAAGTAAATTAGGACAAAAATCACCACCAGGCTGATAGAGTTTGTAGCGACCAAGATATATTGAAGAGTGTTTGTCTTTTGTTTGAGTTCTGAAATTAGTGAGAATACAACACATGTGATCATGAGGAGATATGTATTTCAATCTCACCTCTTTTAAAACCTGGAGCTCTTCATCCAGACAACTAAGGAAATTGTTCAAGTTATTTATAGGTTTTTTATTTTTTTTTACAAATGAACAATTTCAGTTAGAAAAGTCTCACCATTATGAAAACAAACCTCATTTTCTAAAATATGACCTAAATAACTATCAATCCAGTCCATCAGTTCACAGTTACCTTCTTTGTTGTGTCTTGTTGCTCGTCCAAATAAAATCTGTCCACATGTGGCCACAGCACAGTAGTAGCTCTCTGTATCAGAAGAACTGACGTCCTTACAGAAGTTGTAGAGACATTTCTGAGGACGATCATCTTCATCCACTGTGTTGTTTCCACATTCTTCACTGCTAAGAGACAGGCTGCCTCCAGGAACATAAACAAAACTAGAACGAGCTTCAGGAGATCCACCTCTGAACCAGTGCACACTGGGAATTCTGGGACAGGATTCCTTCTCAGAGTTGGAACACTGTAGATTCAAGGGTTCTTCTGGAGCAGGTGGAGGGTCTGTATAGTCATTGTCTTCTGGTTCTGGAAAGTCCAAACCAAAATTTGATTATCTGGAGTAGGGATTTAATTTATTTTATTGTACATTTGATAATGCTTGTCATTATAGGGAACCATTTTAGTTTTAACCAACAATTTCAACCCCTTTTTAAATTCCATAAGACATGTTTATTCAAATCCCTTCATAACACCTTTATTTTAGAAAACCCTAACCTACTGCTGTAGAGAGAGCTGGCATAAGTAATTCAAAGATGGTGAATTAATATAATAAATACTGAGTCAAAGTTACCTTTAATGTCCAGATAAATTCCTTTCAAAAAGGTGATATCCATGTGAAGATATTCATCTTTCATGCAGAAGTAAATTCCACTGTCACTGACCTTAACTTGTTTAATGTACAAAGAGAAGATTCCAGGTTCCTGTTTAAGGGTCAAGTGAGGAGTTTGACGAACAAACCTTGTTCCATCAAAGGATTTTGTTGCTCCCAACATTTCAGGAAATCCTCCAGAAACAAATTTCATCCAGATTAATGCATAAATGAAACCTGTTTCTGGACGATCACATGTCAACCTGATTTCATCTCCAACGACGACAGATTTAGTTTCAAAT
This sequence comes from Paraplagusia blochii, assembly GCA_016785265.1. Taxonomy (NCBI): domain Eukaryota; kingdom Metazoa; phylum Chordata; class Actinopteri; order Pleuronectiformes; family Cynoglossidae; genus Paraplagusia; species Paraplagusia blochii. The sequence continues at coordinate 6,399 of JAFBJS010002755.1, read as the reverse complement.
ATCGGATCTGTAGTTTGACCTAAAATCAGACATTATTATCAGAGATGAATAAAATATCAACAGAAAATATCTAAATATGACTGATTAGTAAAATAGACAGTAACTTACATCTGACAGTGATCAGCAGAAGTAGATTCAATTGGATCAGCATTTTCCAGCATCAGCAAATTGAAGAAGTCATCTACAGTGTAAGACCGTGGTTGGTTCACCTTTATATACAGTTATTTTTAAGAAGGGGGTGGGACCTAAATAAAGTTTATTTATTGGCCCTAAGAATGGGGGGTGGGAGGTCAAATGCTGAACAGATGAAACAAGACAGACAGAGTTCGACGTATGGTGGTTGATCTTTGTCTCTGACTCAAAGATTATTTTTTCTGTCAGACAGATTTGGCCCTTACAAAAATGAAGTCATGGAATCAGAAACAATAAAACACCACCACTGAGATCAACTAAAAAGTACTGGACAAGACTAGACAAAAATATTGGTCATACTATATCTGCTTATATGTAGTAATCAGTCAATGGCTCAATACTTATTTTTCAGTATTGGTTGTGTAAAACAACTTCTCGGTGTCACTTCTCTGATTCTTCCTTTATTGCATTTCTATTGAGGACATTATTATTATACAATATTAATAACAAGAAACAGTAGTTATCTGTGTTATCAACTCAGCAGTGCTCCAGTGAGAATGAGGTTTCACTAATGATTAGTTTCCTTGCTCCAAAAATGTGTTTCCAAAAAACTGAGCACCAGAGGGCATGTTACTTTAAAAAAGTAAGTTATTACTTTACTAGTTACTGAACTGAAAAATAACTAGTTAGGTTACTAGTTACTAAATTATGAAAGTTTATAGAATGTAGTGGTACTGTAATGGTTATAAAGTTTTATACAGCAGTTATAGGGTTACCATATTCTCACGACTATAAGGCGATTTTTAGATTTTTTAAATCTAAAAGTCTTAGATTTTCTTCAAAATATGCAGCACGCCTTATAATGTATAATGTACAGTGTGCCATGTGTGTTGCTGTTGTTAGGTGGATGTAGTAGAGAACGCCACGAGTAGAGAACGTCAGAACGTTAAAGGGGGAAGTGTGGTGTATAAGAGACAGATTTTTAAATATGCACACTTGTATGCTTGTGTGTCTGTTGTTGTTGTAAGTAGGACGTAGTAGAGGACACCATGAGAACTTTAAAGGGTGAAGTGTGGGCGTGGATTGTATATAAAACCTGTGCCCTACAATCAGGTGTGCCTTATGTGTGTGTTGAATACAGTAATGGTACGCTTAAATGAGACTGTAATGTTTCTGGGAACAGCTCTGCAATTCGAATCTGGGAATAAGTTATACGTTTGCTGCAATCTTGAATAAAGTTCTTCAGAGCACAGAAGCATCCAACTGGTTTGCCACCGCGCCATTACAGTACAATAAAAACAAAATAGATGTTTAGACATTTTGACAGGCATCTTTATTGTAAACCTCAACTTACCACTTGCCATCGTCTTGCTTGTGGGTGTGTACTGCTGTACAGCGTGCAGCGTGTGTGTGTGTGTGAGACTGTTTATTTCCCTATAAGGCAAGAAGACCTGCTCAGGTCTCTTTGTGATTGGCTTAGCCTAAAAATGTTGACCTATGTCAACCAATCATTGCTCCTTTTCAACTCATGGGTCCAGTTATTGTGCACGGCCATCTTTCACTCATGACTGTGAGAGTTACCACACACACACACACTGACAGTCAGCAGACAGGCTCCACTGCCACACAGACCTGTGTCTGTGGCCGGGAGAAACCGTCCATTTGGACCACAGATAGTAACGAGTTACAAGCCCCTTTACACCTCAGTAACATTAGGATTGTTACTGAATTGGAAAATTAATGCGTTACGTTATTAGTTACAGAGAAAATTAGTTTTGTTACGTAATGGCATTACAAGTAATGCCTTAGTCTTAACACTGATGAGGACTGACTCGAATTTCTGAGTAGCACACAGCAATAAAAAGCCAGTTACTAACATTGCGAGTATTCCACATAAATGTTTTCCATAATACGTTAAAGGATCACCCTGTCCTTATTCTGGAATGTTCCTTTGGCCAATAAAAGAGAGGGATGGGCTAGAACCTAAATAAGGAAACATAAAAAAATTAAATGAAGGGACGCCAAAAGTGACCCTCTTGATTGGTGGATAAGTGAGGGGCCAATATATGACGGTCCGTCTGGGAGGGAATGTCCTGTGTAGACAATCAAACCTATTGGCCTGTGTGGTAGTGGGAAGCAGGAGACCCATGTTTATCAGACAAAATACAAGGAATTTTTAATAGAATTAGTAGTATTTCATGTTCAGCTAATGTTGCCTTTCAGTTGATTTATTGCCTTTAACTTATCTGAGGTGTCAGTAGGGGAATGTCTTAGAACTGGAGTTACTAAAATGTCAGGCTGGATTAGAAAGTTGACTGTTGCCCAAGCCTCAGAGCTCTGTAAGACCTGCCAACTGATGAGTCAGATGCAGCCATTTTCGACGAATTGATGTCCGATTCTGCTGGTAAATACAGTGCTCCAGTTATGGATTATGATGTTTTATTTAGTGTCATTTTTTTTATTTTTTTTTCAAGTGATATATCACTGTTTTATAGCTGATGCCAGGTATGAAAGCTTGCAGTATGGTGCAATAGCGCAATTTGATATAAGTATATTTCTGTGTTATTTTGTTATTTTAAAAAAAAACATCATAACAAAATTAACTTGTTTATATTTTATTAAAGAATGTATCATCAGGTAGTTTTGTATTTCAATTTGAAGAGTCAAAAATGGCTGTTAACGGGCGTTCGGTTAGTTTAGTCTTGGCCATTGCAGAAATAAATATTTTTGTCAGACCCAGTCAGTATGTGCATACTACTGCACTGCAGGGCTTGTAACAAATGTTCCTTTTCATTCATACTGAATTTTCTTTCATATTATTCTGGGACAAAATAAAATAAATCTGCCTCTAAGAGTGGAGAATTGTAATATAAATAGAAAAAATAAACAATATTAGTGCGTGTATTGAATGTTGTCAGTAGTGATGTTCGATACCACCAATGTCCTTTCCGATCCCGAATAAAATTCGAGCTGGTATCTCTGATACCGATATCAATACCGATATTTTATCATTTGTCTTTTAAATAAAATTAATTAAATAGATAAATAATTGAATAAATAAATGCCACAATAAGTGTAAAATTTTAGTACCTACCTACAAAGTACCTACATTTTAGGTACTTTAGGTCTCCTCTCTCCTCCTCTCCGCATCTTTGTGAATTCTTGATATTTATATGTGTGCCTTAAGACTGTAATGTTTCCCAGTGTGGGGAGGCGTAGTTAGAGCTGTGTGGATGTGAGAGTAAGAGAGTGAAGCAGGGAGCAGCTCTGCAATTCGAATCTTGGAATAAGTTATACGTTTGCTGTAATCTTGAATAAAGTTCTTCAGAGCACGGAAGCATCCAACTGGTTTGCCACCGCGCCATTACAGTACAATAAAAAACAAAATAGATGTTTAGACATTTTGACAGGCATCTTTATTGTAAACCTCAACTTACCACTTGCCATCGTCTTGCTTGTGGGTGTGTGCTGCTGTACAGCGTGCAGCGTGTGTGTGTGTGAGACTGTTTATTTCCCTATAAGGCAAGAAGATGTGCTCAGGTCTCTTTGTGATTGGCTTAGTCTAAAAATGTTAACCTATGTCAACCAATCATTGCTCCTTTTCAATGCATGGGTCCAGTTATTGTGCACGGCCATCTTTCACTCATGACTGTGAGAGTTACCACACAAACACACACTGACAGTCAGCAGACAGGCTCCACTGCCACACAGTCCTGTGTCTGTGGCCAGGAGAAACCGTCCATTTGGACCACAGATAGTAACGAGTAACAAGCCCCTTTACACCACAGTAACATTAGGATTGTTACTGAATTGGAAAATTAATGCGTTACGTTATTAGTTACAGAGAAAAGTAGTTTTGTTATATAATGGCATTACAAGTAATGCCTTAGTCTTAACACTGATGAGGACTGACTTTCTGAGTAGCACACAGCAATAAAAAGCCAGTTACTAACATTGCGAGTATTCCACATAAATGTTTTCCAGAATACGTTAAAGGATCACCCTGTCCTTATTCTGGAATGTTCCTTTGGCCAATAAAAGAGAGGGATTGGCTAGAACCTAAATAAGGAAACATAAAAAAATAAAATGAAGGGACGCCAAAAGTGACCCTCTTGATTGGTGGATAAGTGAGGGGCCAATATATAACCGTCCGCCTGTGTAGACAATCAAACCTATTGCCCTGTGTGGTAGTGGAAAGCAGGAGACCCATGTTTATCAGACAAAATACAAGGAATTTTTAATAGAATTCACCCCTATGTTACAATGGTAGTATTTCATGTTCAGCTAATGTTGCCTGTCAGTTGATTTATTGCCTTTAACTTTCTGAGGTGTCAGTAGGGGAATGTCTTAGAACTGGAGTTACTAAAATGTCAGGCTGGATTAGAAAGTTGACTGTTGCCCAAGCCTCAGAGCTCTGTAAGACCTGCCAACTGATGAGTCAGATGCAGCCATTTTCGACGAATTGATGTCCGATTCTGCTGGTAAATACAGTGCTCCAGTTATGGATTATGATGTTTTATTTAGTGTCAATTTTTCACTTTTTTTTTCAAGTGATATGTCACTGTTTTATAGCTGATGCCAGGTATGAAAGCTTGCAGTATGGTACAATAGCGCAATTTGATATAAGTATATTTCTGTGTTATTTTGTTATTTAAAAAAAAAAACATAACAAAATTAACTTGTTTATATTTTATTAAAGAATGTATCATCAGGTAGTTTTGTATTTCAATTTGAAGAGTCAAAAATGGCTGTTAACGGGCGTTCGGTTAGTTTAGTCTTGGCCATTGCAGAAATAAATATTTTTGTCAGACACCGTCTGACAATGTTTGCTTCCATGTTTGTGCGTGTCAGTATTTGCATACTACTGCACTGCAGGGCTTGTAACAAAAATGTTCCTTTTCATTCATACTGAATTTTCTTTCATATTATTCTGGGACAAAATAAAATAAATCTGCCTCTAAGAGTGGAGAATTGTAATATAAATAGAAAAAATAAACAATATTAGTGCGTGTATTGAATGTTGACAGTAGTGATGTTCGATACCACCAATGTCCTTTCCGATCCCGAATAAAATTCGAGCTGGTATCTCTGATACCAATATTTTATCATTTGTCTTTTAAATAAAATTAATTAAATAGATAAATAATTGAATAAATAAATGCCACAATAAGAGTAAAATTTTAGTACCTACCTACAAAGTACATACATTTTAGGTACTTTAGGTCTCCTCTCTCCTCCTCTCCGCATCTTTGTGAATTCTTGATATTTACCAAGGTGACTTCACCTCAGGTGTTTAACAAGGTTAGTTGTGTTGCCTCAACTTCTTACCTTTTTTTTTTACATATGTCACACATCGCTTCTTGGTTGCTTATGGAGCTGAAATAGCTCCACACATGACTACGCTTGGGTTCCGACATTTTACAAACAGACTTTGACTAATAGTGATGTGCGATTCGCAAACAAACAGGGGTGGAGGAGGGGGAAACATTGCTCACAGACGCAACTTGCAGGAGCTCAGGGGGAGTGAGAGCACGCAGTAGAACCCTGTGCTCCCACCAAGCCAGCGTCACTTAGACAACATCTCAATATTTTGGATACTATTCACCATGTTTCTGTTTAGTATACACCTCATCTCAGATGCGTAAGTATCAAAAGTACTGATATTTTGATTTCTGTATCAATTTTAGAGCATAAAGAACCAGAATCATAAGCATTGATATTTCAGGATTGATCTGCACATCACTAGTTGACAGGATATTTAGATAGGGTATAGGATTATGAAATGGCAGGCCAAGCTGGAGTACTAGTGGGAATAGATACGAGTACTGGTACTGCTATCCTTTATTAGAGCAATAAAACAAGTAACCTGGTCAGATCACCATGACCCGGCTCTGACCCTGCTGCTTTGGACGCGATTTGGCATTGGTCCAGGGTTTCCGGGCAATGGTAAATGTTGGCATAGATTTGCTGTGCACAGAGAATATGGGAGCTGTGTGCAATTGCACAGGTGCTCAGCTTAGAGGGAACATTGGTTGCAACCACTTCTTGCAAATGTGGAAAGGGTGACAGACGTCTGCTCCCTGTGGGTCGACTTGGATGAAGGCTTGAAAGTAGCGTGAACACCACCGAGCTGATGATTATGGCTCTTTCACTTTCACTGCTGCGCTCTTTTTGCATATGCCAGTGATATTCAACCTTATTAGAGCCGCAAAACATTTTTTTACATTTTCAAAATAATGGCGTAGACCACCAACCAAAAATTACATT
>JAFBJS010002753.1:748374-766577 GCA_016785265.1 Paraplagusia blochii | reverse complement strand
GCTAAAGCGCCACGAGAAACAGCCAATATTTGACTTGACGTCTTTTGTCCAATTAAACAATGTACGTCATAAGACAAGACAAAAATTTAAGTGAAAATTCAAAGCTACGAGACCCGGTCTCGAACCTGGGTCTCCTCCATCACAGACAGAGACGTTGTCTCTGGGCTAAAGCGCCACAAGAATCGATTGATATTTGACTTGACGTCTTTTGTCCAATTACACCATGTACGCCATAAGACAAGACAAGTATTTTAGAAAATGTCATAATTGCTGATTCTAAGAGAATTCATATGTCAACCTCTGTTTTTTTCGCAACTTTCCGTAAATTCTGCTTTACCTAAATCTAAAGCTAAATCCGCCACTGCACAGTGTGAAGGCTGCTTTTCAGTCAAACGCCTGTCAAACACCTGTCTTCGCGCATGCGCTTAGAGCCTATAAATACCACCAGGAGAACAGTGCTTTGGTGAGGCAGACACAGTTTGCTTCATCCTCGGTCGTGTGTTGACGTGCGTCTCCAGGCTGAAGCGAGCTGAACTGAGCTGAACTGAGCTGAACTTTTAGTTCCGAACTATCATGCTAATGTTTGAAGAATTAACAGGTAAGAATTCAGGTGGGTATGTACAGCTGACTGCTTGTATTCATGGTTTGTGTGCACAATATAAATGGTTTGTTTTGTTCGGTCTGCTTAGGTACGGTAGTCTTCATGTCGGTAAACCTCAGTGGAACATTGTCGTGTAATCTAATGTTTATTTTGTTTCTAATATCATCCGTAGTCCATCGTCTTAGATAAAACAAATATCTTAAGAACATTATAAATGTCCTCTAGTTTCTACCAGGTCGTGTTTAAATCACACAGTGTTTGCTCTTATTTTTCAAACAAACACATGTTGAACTCACGTGCTTAAAATGTTTGTGTTTTAGCGCCTGTGGCCCAGACGGTGGATTTGTCCAAAACAAGACAAACGTCCTGAGGTTTGAGGATTTTATTGTGGTTTGATTTCTCTATTTCATGGTGATTCATTTATTTCTTCTCAGTATGTGTTTTCTTTCAGGTTTCTTGTCGTGTCCATCAGTCTTTATTTTTGACCGAATGTCCCCTTCACAGAATCCTCTTCCTTGTAGGAGGCCTGGTGGATGACGATAACTTTAGAATAAACATGTCCAAGTTAAGGAGACCACACTCCAGTCTTTAAAGTAGTGGTAAGACACTTTAACTGACTCTTCTGTTGCAAATATCGTGATTAATAATTAAGTGGTTGTTGTAGTTTCTCCAATGAATTAATGACAGACTTGGTTCAAGGTAAATTTTATTTGGAAACCTTTTTTGGAATTCTTTAAACCTGAGATTTCTCTCTTCCAGTTGGAGTGGACGCAGTCTGATCTTGGAGGCTTCCTTGGCTTCTTCTGGTGTCTACGATGGTCTGTCTCCTGGAGAACCCGGGGCCCAGAAGGTCAGCTTTAGTTTGCTGCTTATTTTACCATTTAATTATGTAGCAACTTAGTCTTGTTACCAAAGTTCTAGGAGCTTTAGCACTTTGTGTCCACTAGATGGCAGCAGATGTAAAGTTTTATACTTTGATAAAACTTAAATCCTAGGGAAAATGTCACCGTTAGGTTTGGACTGTATTTTGTTTGAAGTCCAGACAAATAAAATCTGTTTCTGTCTGATTTCAGGATTGAGATGGACATAGTCCTCCACGTCACCGGAGAAAACTCCAACTTGGACAGGTTGTTGGTCTGCATTCTGTGGAACAAATTGATTTGTTTTAATGCTTTTGTGATTGTGATTTTCAAGAGAAAACAATAAAGTGGCTTAGAACTATAAACCATGTTCTGTTTATTCTATGTTCTTTAACATTTGGTTGGAGCTCTTCTCTCAGACTTCATTAGTAACAAGTGGAAATTTTTACTTGAACCATTGTACATGTCTTTTTTTTTTTTTCCCTGGGAGTAACACAATTTTAAAGTTATTTTCAAATTTTTTCTCTAAGTCCCCAGTTTTTTTTTTTTTTAAAAAGGGGAACTAAGGTTTCGAGATAGCGCGTTTTTACACCCCTTTTTGGTCATTAAACGCATGAACCCATGAGTCTGTATTCAAAGACCAATTTTAAAGGAAAATGTAGAGACTACAAGTTACAATGAAGACAAGGAACAAACATTGAGATGAAAATGTTGGCTTTTATTTCTGAAGTAAATGTGCATGTAGATAAATGCACATACAAACATTCACCTTGTACTGACCAGTTCTTGACAACACATGGGGAAATAATTACATAAACCTCCCAGAGTAGACACACCTCCATCTTGAAGCAGTTCTTCCTACAAAAGAGAAGAAAATAAAGTTATTGCTGAGTGGACAGATATGAACCACTAACATCAATAAATTTATTACAATTGCCCTCATTTAATGTGTGTCTAGAGGGAAAAAAACGAAATTGTGTTATTGATTAAATAAGGTAAAGGCCATATATATCTAATTTTACGCACTTAAAAATATGCCCACGTATTAAAGGGTAAGAAGGAGAAATATTCACAAGACTCCATAGAAATGTGTGCATATTGATACAGTTTTTTATTAAGCTCATCTACATAGACTAAGTTTAAAGAAAAAACAAAATTACCGATGAACCACCGTGGTCTGTACACTCAATTCAAAAAAAGGACAATAGTCGAAGCGAAATTCTTACCTTTCGGTCTTTCAACCGTGGATATTTTTCCACGGATGAGCCGCAAACCTGAATGCTAGCCAGGTGGTTAATTAGTGGGCTAACTTGCCGCCATATAGCTCACACACAAACCGTGTCCACAAACGGTGTAACATAACATAAAACGGACTAGGCAGAGAAGTATGTTTCGATGTGATTGTCAAAAATGTTATTCTATTAGGAAGAATGTTATTCTATAAGGAAACGTCTATTTTACAGCTACACTTTGTCTTTGAGACATCAACTCACCCTCCGACACCGCCTTTCGGCTGTCGCAAAAGAAAGAGCGCGCGTTTCCGGTGTTACTTATAAGCTGCGACGCATGCGTATACTTGAGACAGGAAATGACGTACAATTAGTTAAATATGCGAAATAAATATCAGAATTACACTTTATTATATTCAATAATCACATTAGTCTTAAATAATAATAGTAATACTATAGAATATTATTCGATTATTTTTTATGTAAAAAAATTTACGGTGGGTTTACCGGAAACAAAATGTTTTATTTGCATTCATGTGGCGCAGTAGCACTATATTGATTGACAGCAGCGCAAATTAGATTGATAGCGTAATAGCAAATTGTAGTCCTCTGTTGCGAGGGGGGTGGGACAATTTTTAATTTTGATTGGTTGAAATTCCTTCCGAGTGACCAATTAGGTATTTTAACTTAGACTTATTAGCATTAGCTATTTGGTTAGCTCCTGTGTCCTTATATATGCTTACTGTTCTAAGAGTACGGTTGGTGTTTCCGTAACTTTTGAAAAATAAAAAATCTCAAAAGCATAATCATGATGCAATGTTAGATCACTTCCAAATTAAAGCTTTTATTATTTTTTGCACATTAAATAAACGACACTCACTGAAATCCTAGTTTCCTGTTCACAGAATTCCACTTTCCCTCGTCTGAAAAATGTCCACACCTTCCTGTCTGTGTTGTTCCCCTAATCACCTCATTCCTGATCCTGTCCATCTTTGTCTTTCCTAAAGACAATCTCAGCATCTTTAACTCCTCCGCCTCCTGTCTTTTGTCTATTCCTAGTGTCTCTAATCCATCCATCATGGCTGGTCTCACAACTGTCCTGCAAACCTCTTCCTTCACCTTAACTGACTCTCTTCTATCACAGATTATTCCTGACACATCTGTGCTACTCTGTCTTGGCATAAAACCACCCTGTTGTTGAATTTACCATGTACCACCTACCTGAATATTTAATTGTCAAGTAACTCCTGTTGAACATTCGTGTCCAGTAAAACACCATCACTCAGAATGTCCAGTAGAATAATTTATTTTCTATAAACACGTTCAGAGTTCATGATCCTCCGGGTGATAAAGTTCACTCATCAGTCTGTAGATGTAGGACGGAGCATGTCCTCCGATGTTGGAGATGAAGAGTGTGATGAGCTCGGGTGGGACATAGTCAAACACGGGACAGTGCACGTTCACCTTGGACAGGATCTCTCCTTGAATACAATTGATTAAACCACACTTTAATATCAGGAAAATCTGCAAGACAATATTGTGTTCAATATTGTTTGTTACCTTCAGTGAAGGGAAGAACCTCATGAGGAGAGACAAACTTGTGGAATGTGTCCTCTTCATTAGGGAACTGAGGACACAGAACAGCATGATTCCTCCTCTGTCCTTCAGTGCAGCCACTGAGGGCTGGAGTGAACAGAGATGATCTCATACCTGAGGTGAGAGCTTGAACATGGGAGCGCAGACGATCAGAGGAGTCGAATGGTGTTTAGCCGCCAAGGCCAGCGTGTGCGTCCCGTTGACAGCCCTCAGACCTCCGTTGGCCAGGACTGTCTGCGTCCCAATGATGACCTGAAGTGACCAGTAACCACAGGGATCAACCCGAGCGTACACTCAGCTCGGTTGAAGAGGTTCTGCTGTTCCGTTCTGCTGATTACCTTATTGACCCGGGACATCACAGCAAAGATGGCGGCGTCTGTGATCACAGTCGTCTCAATTCCGGCTTTGGACAAACTTGTGGCCATTTCATGGCCCTGGACAGAGAAGATTAGATTTACATCAACTTTATAACATTATTGAGTTTTGATAGAGATGAAACAACGTTCAGAAGAAGTTCTTAAAATCCATTCAGAAAAACAGAGAGTATAAAATGCCAGAACGATTACAACAATATTAGTGTCACTCTTCTTTTGAGGCAACTGTTAAGTTGCTTCACAAACATATATGTGTATAAAAGTATATTAATGCATTGAAAAACATGTTTTTTTTTCCCATCACACTGGTATTTGGCTATGAAAAATAAAAGTGAGGGCACTGTGTGAAGCGTTATTGTAAAATTTTTAACACACAGATGAAAAATCAAAAAGATATAACCATATACTTTATCTTATAAAACTAGCCATATCATTACTACAGAGTTGGGTTGTCTCTATACCTGGCAGAAGGGCGCACACTCAGCCACGATGACGTGAAACTTTCGTTTGCGTGCGGCATCCTTGAGGAAGGCCTCCACGGTGCGGGAGCGACCCACGGTCATGATGACCTCGTTAGAGTGGATGTGCTCCAGAGCCTGCATGGCGATGTTGTCAGTGGTTCCCTCTGTGGAAGGATATTCATATGTAAGGAGAATAAACAGGCAGAGGTTACGTACAGACACTGTGGTGTCAGCATGTACCCAGTTCAGTCAGCAGCTCATTTATGGCTTCAATGACATTAGCTTTAAGTGCCGCAAAATGCTGCCTGAAGTTGTCCTCGCTCAGTCCTCCTGAGGTCAGCAGTTTGTGGAGGGACTCCTGCTGGTCTGTCTCCTCACTTTTACCCCTAGATCTGGACATGACACAGGCAATTCACTTCACATTTGTCACGTATCACTTGAACTCATCGTGCAGAAGCAAAGATAAAGTTGTCATGTTTTAGCCATTGTTTACTCACCTGGCATATTCCTCTCTGATGATCTTCAGCACTCTTCTAATCATGTTTCCAACAGTGGTCTCCGACGGCTGGGCTGCTGACATCCTGCGCCCCTCTTTACGGATGATTTCCATCAGCTCTCCTGAGCGGCAGATGGTTATAATGATTTAAAAAAAGAGTCCGTAATTCACAGTATTAGTCACTATATCTGTTCTGCCACAACAACCAAATGACGGCTGCAGCAGCCTGTCGTACCTGCGTTGGTCCAGCGGGCCTGGGCTGTGATTCGGCGGAGCAACGCCGTCGTTTCCCGGGCCGTCTCTGCCGAACCCCGCAGCGGTCCAGCCCCACAACCTCCGCGTTTCAGGTCGGAAAGAAACGCTTCGACTCTTTCCGACACGTCGAGTTCTTTGTCAGAGCCCGGCATTACTTTGGTTTTAACTGTGGAAATGATTGTAGAGAAAAATAAACTATTCGAGGGATCCTGCCATGCAAGTGTTATAAAGCGGAAGTACGTCAGATGTAATTCCGGGTGCTTGTTAGCGTGCCCCCTAGCCGATCGGCTGAGCGATTGCATCAACGCGACCAGAGCCGCAGACATCCGGTATAACTTATAAACTTTGCTACGCACTCGCTATCCTCTGAGAGGAAATGCCGTAAATTTCATTACCGTGCGGTTCATGTGCAAAATGATTAGTCCGTCTGTTTTTGCTAAACAATAAAATAAAATGAATACCTTATAAAGTATAGCTTTTGGGGCATTTATAATATGTTCATCAACTGTTAGCTGTTAGGAATTTACCAAAAGAGGGATAAGAATCTAAATATTTTGTTTTATTGATACATTAATATATTTGATCAGACTGTGAAACAACTACGTACATAATTATGCAAATAATTATATTCCTTAATAAATAAAATGACTGATATGATAGCTTATTTTCTGTATTTCTTATAAACTGGTTTGTACTGGTTCACGTGGTCTCCTCAGAATCAGAAAGTAAAGACCCTCGGTCACAGTCCAGAAGACCAACAGTCCCAGAGGAGCTGATGTTAGTTTGACATTCCAAGCAGATTAACATCTGACACGTTATCAAAGTTGCTCAAAGGTTGAGCAAAACGACAGTGTGGTATGTTAACAGTAACCTTTGCCTACGCTTTGTCTCCTCTCAGTACTAATTACTGATTTCAATAACGTCTGTGATGTCCTTGTCTCATGTGTCAACTTTTTAAGTGCTCCCAAAAAAACTTCTAATAAATTTAAATCATACACAACACAAAACAATCTTGATTATTTTATTGTTTTTTTTTACTCAGGTGTTGTAAAACAAAAAACAGAGTTCTTAATATTTCATTTACAAATATTCATTAGCTCTGATATGAACACTTAACAATAAATTACAACAGGGGAAACCACATTTTGACAATTAGACAAGTGCTAAAGGTCTGTGTTTAACGACTTGTGAAAGACACATTTTATAATAACATTTTAGTTGTTTTTTTTTTTCCTGGCACAACTTCAGTCAAACATACGAGTTGATAAAATAAATTATCAAAAATATTTGTATTTTTTCATAATATTCTTTCCACGAACTAATCAAGTCTTAACAACACTGGCCTTGTGTTTGTGCTAAAAAGAAAAAAGAAAAAAAAATGTACATACAGGAGGCAAAAGAATAACACGCACCACAGGGAACAAACACACGCCATGGCAACAAACAGCTGAAATACTAACAGTATTCCACGTATTTTAGGCTGTTGGAACTTAAACTAATGACAGATGATTTGATATCACAACTGTTAAAGTTTGACTTATCTACATAAATCATTGAAATGTAAAACGGTTTTTCTCTATGATGAAAACCAGCATCATTTTATGTTACACTTCCATCCCTCACTGGAGGAGACAGTGGATTATTACACACTCATTTCTATTCTTCAAAAATTATCCTTATAACTAACTAGGGTTTGTATTTATTGCCTCAAGGTTTACTGGGGGTTCACATGGTAAAAAGACAGAAATTTGTAAATACATATACTAAGACATTTAATGTTAATACTAGTCATCAAATGTCAATGTTTTTTCATTTCTGCTCTTAACACGATACAGATCGTGGTTGAACACAAGTGCCAAAAAAACAAAGATGTGGTGATACGGTCAAAAAGACCAGCCAACCTCTAAGTTCAGTCAGTACAGATCATATTAATGTTTCAAGGCATAAATGAAAAGAAAGGAAAAGATCTCAGGACAGATGGATTTAAACACTGGAGATAAAGTGGCCCGGTTGGAAGGAAGAAAGAAAGAAAGAAAGCAAAAATAATCTTTGGACATAGTGAGGACTAAGAGTAAAAAATAGGCAGGAAATACAGGATGATCTGTTGTGGCTTTAAAAGTCGGTGTTAACTCTCCAACTTATTCTTCTATCAACAATGAGACATGCAATCCACCAGTTTGTTTGTTCAATTTTGTAGAGATACCTACAGGTTAGGAAATAAAAACACTGTGACAGTTTGAACACACACCGCTCAGATGAGGCCAAAGATCCTGAAGAGCAGAGGCACCACAGAGACACAGGTGAAGCCCACAACACTGTAGACGATGTAGCGGTACGGCAGCTCCACCTTCATGTGCTGCCTGGCCTTCCTCACGTCGTCGGCGGGAAGACCGAAGACTCCGCAAAGGAAAGGGATAGTCACGGCTTTCATCGCCGTTCTGGTCAGCAGGAGGACGACGACGCCCAGGACAAAGCGCAGGAGGGACAGGGCGACCAGGCTCATGCTCACTGTGGGGAACGTCAGGGGGAGAGAGGACAGTGGTGGATCTGACAGGATCCCGAGCTGGTGGTTGACGTAGGTGGCCAGGGCGGCTCCGGCACCGGTGCCCAGAGACTGCGCCGTATCACCGCGAGAGGTGCTCCAGGAATCCAAGGAGAACGCCACAAGTCCAAAGGCCACGTGGGAGACGACGATGACAAGAGGAGCGTAGTGGTCCGTCATGTAGAAGGTGTCAATCTGCTCCAGGATTGGGTTGAAGAAGACTAGGACGAGAAGGCTGTACAGAAAACCGGTGATCACCTCCTGTGAGATGGAAATGTCAAAGAGGATTCAACAATTCATACTTCAATGACAACAAAACACTGATTTTTTTCCAGACAATTGTGGTTAGTTTTCAGAGTCTTTCAGAGTTAGCAGTTGTAAACCCAGGCAGCAGCCTGCTCTGTGATATCACCCCATAAAAGCATAACAGCAACGACATGTAAACAATGGCCACAATGTAATGTAAAATCTAAAGATTAAGGTTTGGTATTAACAGGTCAACTCTTATTACCTTCACTACATTGTCATAAACAATAATAAAAAAAACATGCTATCTTTTTCTATTCGGTAATGTAGTATAAAGTCATTAATTGGCTTTTATCGTTTCACTGTCTCTAACTTTTCCACTCAGCTGTGTGTGAGTGAGTGGAGAAGGTCAAGGACGTTCACAGTGAGTTCACAGAAAGTCTCAAATTTAGTCAGTAACAGTCTGATCTGCTGACGTCCTGCCTTGTCCTCCTCACAGTTTCACTTTTCACCTAAATAAACTTTGTTGTGGTGACAGACTGAAGTGGACTGGAGACATTCCGACTCTATAACCTACCAGAATGGAATGCATTCCCATGTAGACTCTGCTCACACACACCAGGACACTCCAGCTGAGAGCCACGCTGAGGCCAAACAGGAAGGGGTACTGGAGAGGGGAAAGAAAAAAAATAAACATCAACAGAGGATCATGTCTTAAATACACACCTAAGAATTTTTTAAAACTGATTGTACAGATATTTAAAATGTGTTCAGAAACCTTGACTGCTTGGAGTTAAGAAGAATTCACTGATATGTTTCTTCCAGGAATACAGGCAAAGGTTGACACATCACTGGCTCCATGTCCCTCCACCTCACAGGTCAAAGGGTTTAGAGCAGGTGGTGTGTGTGTGTGTGTGTGTGGGGAGGTTATTAACTGTAATTGCTGCAGTGTTCCTTTAAAAATTGCTGTCATTTTCTTTTTTCGGACTCTTTCACTTCCTCTGCCGTAAAAGTCACTGCCTCTGCAGGAAATTTGATGACGCTGAGGCCTCGTGTCTTTCTGCTGCTGCTGATCCAGAGTCCAGACGACTCAACAGATCTGTGGTTGAACCACTTCACTGTCTCACACAGGCATCATCAACTAGTGATGCCTCCACTGTCCTAGGAGAAGATTCTGGATGGACTTAAGTTGGTGACTTAAGAGCTAATTCCAAGGGAAAACATTGTTGGGAAAGCTGCCACAGCCTCGTCCTGGTGACTGAACACTTCCCACCTCGGACCATCATGTTTTTCAATAAACAATCCCCATTCTCTTTTCCTCAGCCACAGTTTTCCGGCACACCCTCACAGCATCCTGCTCTGGTGCAGCACATTATATTACAGCTCCACCATCACATGCATTTAATCTGATGTTATTGATCGGACCAGGAGTTTCACAGGCCCTCACTGTAGTTTTACTGAACTGAAACACAAGGTAATGTATTCAGCACAAGATGTATTATCCTCCAATGTTATTTCTTTAGTGTGAGACCGGAACATCTAACCCTGTGGAACCCTCTCGTCTACATCCTCTCACTTCAACTTCCTCAAATGCTGCATATTTTATGTTGGACGACTGTTTCCTCCGTCTCTAACGTCAATGGTGAAAGAAGTGGACAATGCATTCAGGACCAAGAAGGCTATCAGTTGTTTGTTTTAGATTATGTCCACAGTACTTGGGCTTCATGGGTGTGTCCACACACTGGTATTGTATTAAATAAATTATTCTCTATTAATGAGACGCAAAAGAACGTTGAAACATGAAGTTCAGTGTCAAGTTTTGTTCCGTTTTTTTTTGTTTTAGTCATTTCTTTAGAACATAAAGTGGATAAAGACAGAGACAAGAATGATCAGAATCACTGACAACATCAACAGACACTTGACCCACTGATGAACCAGTTGGTTGACCGCTCACCTGCCACCTTCCGTAGGTCAGCATGAAGAGACAGAACGGGATGGCTGTTCCGGTCATGGCGTGTGTGGACGGCATGCTGTACTCAGAGTTGTAGAAGACCTCCACCTTCACCACAGGAGGGGAAGCCGGTCTGGACCACCGCACCATGTCCTTGGTTGACTGCCCCACGAACAAGTTCCAGGCCCAGACCACAATGAGTCTCCTGCTGACCAGAGGGTCCACGTTCCAGAAGAGAAAGGGGAAGAAGATGATGAAGAACATCTCGTTGCCCAGTTCGGTCCCAAAGGTGAACAGGTAGAAGAGGAACTTGTTGTGGATCAGGAACTCTTGACCCATGTCTCCGGTCAGGGAGTTCCTCCTGAGGGGCATGGTCTTGACAGTGTCCGTAGGGACATTTGCCGCCGCCGCTGATGGTCCTTCAGTCCCAGAGAGTAGGTCACCTTGTGTCCCGTTAAGTTGCCGTGATGCTGCGTCTCCATTCCCGACAGAGACATCCGAGGTGTGGAGCCGTTTCTTCTTCAGCCCGGTCTGGTCCTGTTCTGGTCCGCTGCCCAGCGGTTTGTCCGCAAACGTCCCCTTAACGCCGCACAATCTCTGAAACCTGGCGACATGACGGGGCTCCTGGAGGTAATTACACGTTTGTACAAACGTCTTCAGGAAGCCGCTGGCCATGGTTGTGGATATCGGTTAGATTAAAAGTGGAAAAAACTCTTCAGTCCGCGAGAAAATGTAGTTCATGTTCGGCAAACGAGCGCATAATTTAATTTTAACAAATGCGCTGGTCGCTACGAATGACGTCTTCCTCTTTCATTAAAAAGCAATTACACATTACAGCAGATACGACACCTTTTCCCAAACGCCGTGTAAAATGGAGCCACTGTGGAGGTAAGTTGGAAACAGTTTCCTCGGTCCAGAATAAATCTCTCAACCACAACAGCTCCCTTTTCTCCCAGGCCCGAGAACTGTCATAGAAAAGGCCGTTATCTGCTGTTATACCGCGGCTTCTTCTCCTCCTATTCACGGCGTCGTCACCGCTTCCGGTTGTAATATGCCCAGAATTTTTAATGATCGCCCCCTGCTGGAGAAAACCAAACACAGCAAATTAAAAAACTTTGTTATAGTCGACGGCAGAATCGATACGCTTATCAAAACGGGTGTGTTTGTTGGACACTTTGAATCTCCAGGAAGCAAGTTTTCAGCACCGGATTAAATGTTACACAGCCCGCGAAATTACGCCTTTAAGACTGCTTGCTACATTTAGTAGCAATTCAACAATAAATCCCAAAAATGCCGACTTTTTTTCTGCAATAAGTATCGACAAAACTCTTTCAGGGTGAGTTTTATTTTTGTTTAACGTATATTTCTCTGTTTGACAAAATTATCGAAAACATTCACCTACTATAGCGTGCTAGTTTATAAAAAGAGAACCATACTTGTACAAAATAATAAACTATGTACAGTATTCTGTGATAAAAACGAAAAAAGCGGAATCTAGGAAGCTTCCTTCAAAATAAAAGCTTCTTGTCACGTTGCAAGGACTCCAGATAATATTATCTTACCACAGAAAACAGGTAATTATAGAAATAATTATGGTTTAATCTTCAAATAAATAAAAAATAAACAACTTTACTGCAAAACTAGAAAATAAACATAAATAAAATAGACAGTGAACGGACCGGAAGTAGCAGCGGTGATCATGCTGGTGAAACCGACGCTGTTGGTCCAGACTCACAGCTCGATGAGCGGCTGGGGGAGAGTTGGCTTCAGCATCATCATCTTCATCATTAATACCATCTCCGAGTCTGGACCCGAAGCTTCATCATGCATGGAGGGAAGAGAGGACTGGTGGCTCCGCAGAACACCTTCCTGGAGAACATAGTCCGGAGATCCAGCGGTGAGTCTTTCTGGTTTCAGACTGAGAAGCTGAAATTGTGATGTTTATTATTGGTAACTTTGCAGACAAAACATGCAGCAACTGATGCAACGGTTAATATTAATAATCATTGGTAATTATTGGAAACATAATAATGTAATAGATATTAGGATATTTATGCATTTTTAATAATGACTCAAAAAGCTGGTGATGAAAAATAAAATAGAGAAAACTGTTGGAATTGGACGGACGAGTTAGAAATAAAATAGAATGATTATGATGTTCAGAAGTTAAGGTGGTTTGGCCGTGGGCTGAGGAGATATTGGATTAATGATACTGAGATGGAGCCTGGAGGCAGGGGGAGAAGAGGAAGACCCCAGAGAAAAGGATGGAGGTGATTAGAGTTACGCTGGTGGAGGAAGAAGATCCACTGTGGACACAGAGAGATGAAGAATTAATAAATAATTAGAAAAACTAATTACATTCTGTAACAATTAAATACATATTTATCACAGAAATTCTGAGATTATTTTTCAGTTAAACTAAAATCTGCACAGAATTCTGATTTATTTTACTTTTAATAAATCAGTTTTGCACAATTTGAGTCTGTGACATCGAGTTTCACATCATTATTAGTTCTTATTCAGAGAAACCTTCATGAAATCTGTACAGTTTATTCATTCATTTTTATTCACAAAAATCTGTACATTCCACAGACAGAGGATAAGAAAAGTTGCTCAGACCATTTAGAACACACACCAAAACAGAAAGGAAGACCAAGCTCTTCTGTGGGGAGGATATATGGAGGCTGGGATTTACTTACGGTGACTCAGCTGCACTTTGTGACATTTGGCTTTTGTCTTAATAAGTGGTGTATTGTTCTTCTGTGAAATGTTTTACTCAGCAAAAGAGGCAAAAGTAAAATCCCCTCCCAAAAGAAAGTTTGGCAGATACCCCACATATTGTCTTTGGATGAGAACGAATCCTCGTGAGTTTGGCCCAGGAAGTGTTTCCTGAGGTGAGAACACGAGGATAAAAAGACCTGCATTATTGAACAGAATGATTTCAGAGCTGATTGGTGGCGTCAGTCATGGATTTGTCAGTCAGCATCCAGATGCTTTACTTTACTGGCAGCCTCTAAGTTGTATTTGTCAATTGTAAGGAAAACATAAAGCCTTTTTTTTTCGGTTCTCCAGAGACTGCAGCGTCTGCAAACTGTTGTGGAGGCGGAGAACTTTGCTGCTGCTCATAAATATTTAAGCAGCATTAAGAGAGGAACATAAACATTTTATCAACAACTATTCCTGTCCACTGACTCCACTGATTACCAACATTCATTTAAATATTCATGGATTTTGTTTTTTCTCTGCTTGTTGTGGTTAACAACACACCTGCAGCACAGTTCAGCTCACTGCTACAACAGTAGCTTTGGGTCATAAAAGTTTCCTCAACTGTTCTCAGTGTGTTCAGTTGTATATAATCATGATTATAATTGATAAACAGGGGCAATTTCAACCATTAACCTGTGCCGTGAGAGATCGTAAGATTTTTCATTTGTAAAAGCCTGACATGCAGTTAAATCCTCTTTCACTAGGTGGCAGCAGTTGCCTAAAGAAACTAAAACAAAAAGCTAATCCGAGCAGTTGAAGAAGAGTTTTGTCTCTTTCTTCAATTCCTGCCAGTATATCAGTGTTGCCTTCAATTAAACAGGCTGAAAGTTAGGATCAGGATAAGAGGATCAATACTGGGTCGCAACAGAATTCTCCATGACCGCCACCCAAATCACCCTGCACCACCACTGGGAGAAATTTTAAAAAAACAGCTCTATTGCCATTTTTCCAGAAACCAGTTTCCTGCTGGGAAATGCCCAGATCGTGGAGTGGCCGGTCGTGTACAGCAACGATGGATTCTGTAAACTGTCGGGTTACCACAGAGCGGAGGTGATGCACAGGAGCAGCACCTGCGAGTGAGACAGGTTTTTCTGTAATGTGAAGGTGAAGGTCCAGATGTTTCTTCAGTTCACTGACGATTGTTCTTGCAGTTTCATGTACGGTGACCTGACCGACAAGATGACCATCGACAAGATCAGGCGGAACTTCGACAACTACGAGTCCAACTTCTATGAGGTTCTGCTCTACACAAAGACCAGTGAGTACTGGGAACTTGAACCAGTTTGTCTGTAGATGTCCTTCGCCATCTTCTCTGATCTATCGACTCTTCATCATCACCTGCAGGAACACCCATCTGGCTTTACATGCAGGTGGCGCCGATCAGAAACGAGAAAGACAAGGTGGTTCTGTTTCTCTGCACCTTCAGAGACATTACACTGTTTAAACAGCCGATCGAAGACGAAACGACGAGAGGTTAGTCTCTAAATCTACTGGCACCGACTCGCCTTGTGCTTTAATGTTGACAAAGAAAGTGTCCATTTGTCTTCAAGTAGGTTGGACCAAGTTTGCCAGACTGACTCGAGCGCTCACCAACAATCGCAATCTGGTGCAGAACTTGGCTCCGATAAACAAGACCGAGGTCAGCCACAAGCCCTCCAGACTGGCCGAGGTGGGACGGGTCCACAGTAGGGGACGGGGTGCAGTGACAAACTCTACAGGTAGGTAGCGTGATTGCATAGATGTTTCCGCTCCTTCCAGGCGCTGCAGCTGGGATCGGACATCCTGCCTCAGTACAAACAGGAAGCCCCCAAGACGCCCCCTCACATCATCCTCCACTACTGCACCTTCAAGACCACCTGGGACTGGGTCATCCTCATCCTCACCTTCTACACCGCCATCATGGTCCCCTACAACGTCTCCTTCAGGACTAAACAGAACAACCTGGCCTGGCTGGTGGTGGACAGCGTGGTGGACGTCATCTTCTTGGTGGACATTGTGCTGAACTTCCACACCACCTTCGTGGGTCCTGCTGGAGAGGTCATCTCGGACGCCAAGCTGATACGGATGAACTACCTGAAGACGTGGTTCGTCATCGACCTGCTGTCCTGTCTGCCTTATGACATCATCAACGCCTTTGAACATGTCAACGAGGTGCCGTGACGCTGTTGTCCAAATCGATGATCGATTTTTCTATGTTTCATTCTAATCAATGATTATCTTTTCTGCTGAAGGATGTACCTGGATCTCCAGCGAATCATCTCCGTGAGTCTTCAATTTTCCACAGGAACACCACCCGGATAGAAGACTCTGTTCTTCCGGTAAGGACCTTCTGGAACAGTTTTTTCTTTCATGGAGAACACGTCAGACATTCATTCTTCTTCTTCTTCTTCAGGGCCTCAGCAGTCTCTTCAGTTCCCTCAAGGTGATACGTCTTCTACGTTTGGGCCGCGTGGCCCGGAAACTGGACCACTACCTGGAGTACGGCGCCGCCGTCTTGCTGCTCCTGGTGTGTGTGTTCGGTCTGGTGGCCCACTGGCTGGCCTGCATCTGGTACAGCATCGGAGACTACGAGGTCATCGACGAGACCACCAACACCATCAAGACCGACAGCTGGCTCTACCAGCTGGCCGTCAGCATCGGGACCCCGTACCGCTACAACACCAGCGGCACGGGCCAGTGGGAGGGCGGTCCCAGCAAGGACACGCTCTACATCTCTTCACTTTACTTCACCATGACCAGTCTGACCACCATTGGATTTGGAAACATCGCTCCAACCACTGATGGAGAGAAGATTTTCTCCGTGGCCATGATGATGGTGGGCTGTAAGTTCTTGATACTTGGTGTGGATTGAAAACATGTGAGAAAATAGTGAGAAAATTCACTCCGTAACACGCAGTGCAATTAAATCCCCTTCTGCTAGGTGGCAGCAGATAGCTACGAATACAAAAAAGATCAAAATCATTGGAGCTGTTGAAGAAAATCTTTGAGTCTTTCTTCAATTCCTGCCAGTATAGTCCGTGTTGCTACAACTAAACAAGCTAAGATTGCTCTGCAAGGTTTCAGGTTCTAATCCACCTGGTTGCCACTAAAGGCGCTTTGAGACACACACGGTATTGTGCAGTGTGATTTGGGTGGCAGTTGTAGAGACTCCTGCCAGTAACACACCTGGTAACGGATAAGAGGATGAAGATGAATGAATGATTAAAAAAACAGAATATCGTTGCTTGGCAACTGGTCCTTACAGCCAATAAACTCCTAAACACTTGACCTTCCCACAGCTGCCATTACAGTAAGACGTCCACCTGTGTTTTTCCACTGGTGTCTTGGCCAACTCTTCCACTATCACCACTCGTCCCCATGCGCTGACCGTTGACCCGCTTCCTCAGAAACAGCGCGTGATGATGTGATAAGAACAACGCGGTCTGACAGCCACGCTTCAAGCTCTTTACTCCCCAGAGAAACAAAGCGCCATTACCGTGGTGGCGTCTTCATCCTGAGGATCACTCCGTCACTCTGGAGTGTCTCCTCGGATTACGCCCTCTCAGTCTCCGGCCACAGATACAGTAGCTGAGTGAAGATCAGGGGCTGCGTTTGCCTGGAGGCCGCAGTGTAGTAAAAGAACAATGAGCCGCCACTTTGAAGCAACTTCACCGCTGTGAGGACGCAGAGCGCCGTTTCCTCCTGAGCGGCTGAAGACGTCATGACGAGCGATGCTGACTGACTCTTTGAGGTCAGAGCAGCGCTGCAGAGAAAAGCTCACACTGGGAGCCGAGTGCATTAGGGAGACGAATGTAAACATCAACCACAGCTACATGTGACCCTGTACAGTGTGTGGCAACTTTAAAGGTATCAGCAACTGTCAACTGGAGTCTGTGGCACGTTGCTGTAATTAGGACTGATTAAAAGAACAGTCACTGTATACAAGGGAAACGTAGATTTTTTCTGGGTTATTTTTTGCTTTAATTATTTTTAATGAATAAACAAAAAAATAGAAACATTTAAAATAATGTATAAAGAATTGTTTTCTTGGGCCTATAGTCAATATTTAAACAGAATATTATTTTTAAACATTTTTTTCTTTATTTTTTGCAAATAAATAACAGTGAATTAAAATATAATCATACTAATGCTATTGTAAAAACTTTTAATATTATAATTTACAATAAATTATTTAATTACTATAAAAATTGTTATTATTTTCTTAATACTTTTTGAATAAAATTATCACCTACAGTAGGGGGAATTAAAAACATACAACACTACACGGATTTTCTAATAAAATATATAATTATAATAATTATAATCTTAAAATTAAAAGTTTATATATTTTTTTTTTCACGTGAATTTGAACCAGATGTTTTTCTTCTTATTTTTTATTTTTTTTTATAATTATTGACTCATTTCTTCTCACTTTCTAACCGCCTGTGTCCGTCTCTTCAGCCCTGCTGTACGCCACCATCTTTGGAAACGTCACCACCATCTTCCAGCAGATGTACACCAACACCAACCGCTACCACGAGATGCTCAACAACGTACGGGACTTCCTCAAACTCTACCAGGTTCCCAAAGGCCTGAGTGAGAGAGTCATGGACTTCATCGTGTCCACCTGGGCCATGTCCAAGGGCATCGACACCGACAAGGTCAGGAGAGACACTCGGTGGTCGTACATGGAAGTGCTCGACAGGAAGGAATTTAGCCACAGAGAACAATCCCATGTGGATTAATCATAATCAGATACAATTAATCATGATTAACTGTGATTAGTTGGAATTGATCATAATTAATCGGGATTAGTTGCTACTGATCATGATTAATTGTGAATAGTT